>CM050165.1:18641888-18824388 GCA_027410445.1 Discoglossus pictus | reverse complement strand
ACCCCTCTCTCCCCCCCCCTTTGTCTCCTTTCCCCCTCCTCTCCCTTCCTCCTCCTCTCCCTCCCTTGTCTCGCTTCCCCCCTCCTCTGTGTCTCGTACCTGGATGCAACCCTGCCAGCAGCTCCGCACTCCCCTCCTCTGCATCTCCTGTCCTCCGGACGGAATATCTTTCTGGATCAATCCGAGCATTTGCGCGGCTTGATCGAGAAAGTAGTTCTGGCCGGTGGACAGGAGCCGCAGGGTTGTATCCAGGTACATGCTTGAGCTACTGGCCGGAACCAGGTACTGCAGGGTGATGCGAGCCCTGGGGGTCTTCTGCGCTCATTGCAGACCCCGTCGGGTGTTGGTAATGCCCAGGCCTTGCGCTAATTGCAGCTTAAGTCCCGGGTGCTTCAACTCCTCGCTTCGCAAGGCTCTCAGGCAGCCCTCACTTTGCGAGGGCCGCAAGTGCGTTTCCAACATCGCAAATGTTCCGAATAGCCCCGCAGATCTACAACTATTATAGTGATATGTAGGTGATAAGAAAGCCTAATGGTCAAACCTTCGAGTGAACAGTTTGACAGAAACCTCAAAGGACTCCCACCTCAGGTTAGGATCTTCTTTAAATTATCCTCATTCTCATATGCACCACATTCAAAAGCCAGTTTAGGTTTTTTTGATGTTAAATCTTGTTTTTGGTCACCATAAATTACTTGTGCAAACAGCAGTTAGGCACATATTTAGCCAGGAGATATAATTTAAAAACAGGTTACCTTAATGGATGCAGCTGTACCTCTTACAACCCTCTCATTGTCCTGAGCACTACTGAAAAGAAGACAAACATTTAAACTGAGATAACATTAACATTAGGCAAAAATGGTAACCTGGAGCCTGCTAATTTTGGAGATGCAGATTTATGGGATTATAGCTATAGGCCCCTTATCCTACAGAGCATGCTCCAAGCCTACATACTATCTTTAACATAATGTACATGTTAATGTAAAAAGACGGCCTAAATATCATATGTATTAAGGACATTTGGAGAGACCAACTTCTTTTTTTCCCTATTCCCCTCCAGATCCTTCCCATCTTTTCTCCATGTTTCCCCCAATATATTTTCCCGACTGGGAAAGAAGTGGAGGCATTGACAGATTTTATTTTTCTAATCTCTCCAGATGGTGACAACAGCCATGAAATAAAATGATGTTTGCTTCTGGGGAGGAAAGCTCGGCCAAGTCTGGACAAGCTTTTAAAAAGCAAAGACATTAAACTATCAACAAAGGTCCGCATAGTTATATTTATGGTATTCCCAGTAGTAACATACAGATGTGAGAGCTGGGTCTGAGTCCTGAAGAATTGTAGTGTTGGAGAAAACTGCTTAGAGTCCTTTGGACTGCAAGAAGATCCAATCAATCAATACTACAGGAAATCAAGACAAACTGTTCACTGGATGGTTTGATCATGAGGCTGAAGCTCAGATATTTTGTCCATATCATGACAAGACAGGATTCCCTAGAAAAGACCCTGGTGCTGGGAAAGATTGAAGACACAAGAAGAAGGGGCTGCAGAGGCGGAGATGGAGTCAATGAAGCAATAAGTGTGAGCTTGAGGGAGCTCAGAGAGGCAGTGACTGAGAGATGTGCCTGGCATGCTGCTGTTTTATAGGGCCATGGAATATTGGACACAACTGAATAACTAAAAAACAAGAACAATACTTTCCAATTCCTGACTTTCCTTACCCCTCCCATAAAAAAATATAGATAAGAAATGGGTCCTACAAATGTCTTGAAGGATCTTGGTCTAACCTCACATTCTTACATCTATGTGTATACTTAAAGTGATCAACACTTCACAGTACAAGGGCACCAAGTGTCACTCCCAGTATTGGTCCTGTTAACAACTGCATCAACCAGTATTGTAATACCCCACATGATTACTCTTTCTGCTTCATAATGCAATTAGCAATTGGCAGACAAACGTCACTAAACGGAAAGTGAAGTAGGAACCGATAAGCCCCCATTACTGTGTATTCACCGCGAGCAATATTACTAAGCCCTATGTTGTTAGCGGTGGCACCCTATACGTGTAGTGCTCATTTTACTAATACTGTTAGCTTTTTCCATAGGACATTACAGCGATGCTCACGATGATGGATATTACCCCAGGGGATGTCGTCTTAGAAGCCGGCTCTGGCTCAGGAGGAATGAGCTTATTCTTATCACGTGCAGGTAAACATTGTATTTATAATCTGATTTGCAGTCTTCAAAACTTAAGGGATCTGTACTAAAGTATTTTTTTTTCAAAAGGCATTCTGCCCATGTAGGCTTACTTTAAAGAACAAGAACTGAGCATTTTATTAAAAAAAATATTTTTACTTATTTTTAAAATGTTTATTTATATATTTATTTATTATTTAAACAGTTTATTTTTCATTTTGTAACGAGACGTACAATACAATTAACATTTTTGTCCCTTAATACAAAAGTCATGTACAGTCTGTTTTTATAAAATAGATATAACTAAAAGGTAGAGCGGAAAAAAACGACAGCACTATAAAAAATCACATAATATTATTATGACTAGGAAATTGCCCCAAAACAATGACAGGAATTAACTTGTAAGGCTGGCAATGCTGTTTGACACACAATGTGAGGGTTTTGCTCCTCTGAGCAGCATGTTGTTTTTTTTAAAGTCCCGCGTGCCTGGCGTTGTTTGTGTGTGTTACTGTGTTTGCCGTCATTTATTTTCTAAGTTTTGCGTGTCTGGCCTTGATGAGCCTCGTTTTCATCCTGTTTCAGAATTGTTTACGTTTTTCGCCATCTTTTCCCTTGCTTAGCCGATTTTTGAGCGGCGGAATACAGCAAATGTGGCTTGTTTTTGTTTTTTGGTGTTTTCTAGTTACGCGTTTGAACAAATTGCGTGCTTCAACTGCTCGCCTCGCTTTGCCACGTGATACAAAAAAATTTAAGTATCTGTAAATACGTCTTCCCAAATACTGAATATGCTTTCTACTGCCCTGTAGTGGGGCCCGAGGGGCGCGTCTACAGCTTTGAAGTGCGGGAAAATAATCATAAAGTAGCAAAGAAGAATTTCAGTAGGTGGAAGAATGCATGCGATGTATGGAGCAAGGAGCCTTGGCCAGATAACGTACATTTCATCAACAAGGATATATGACTCGGTTTATCTCACATTAAGTCGGTCTCATTTGATGCAGTAAGTTGCTGTTGTTGAAAATTCATGCATTTTTTAAATATTTTCATATGCATATTCTGGTGACCCTTGAAGAAGACCAGCAGGTTCTAATTATTATTATTGTACTAGCGAATTGCCTGTCAAAAAACGACGGCAATAAAATTTGAAGCCGTAGCAATGCTGTTTGCCACACAATGTAAGGCTGTTTCTCCTCTAAGGACCTTCGGCGCCCATTGCAAGCCCTGCGCTGAGCGCCTTTGGTGCTCATCACGTGGCTCACAATGAGCGCCTTTGGCACTCATTGAGAGCTCTCTCCCCTTGTATAATTCAAGTTTCCTGCTTTGCAATGATCACCTTCGGCGCTCATTGCGAAGACAGATATATTTTTACAGTGTAAAATATACCATTTTTTTAGTACAGTGAATTAATACATTTATATCAATTAATATACGTTACCTATTTGTATTTAATATGCAGCCATCAATATCCTGAAGAGCTAACAATCTATTTGGATTTTCCTGCATCAGGAAAATGTACAGTTGGAGTGTTGATCACCTGAGGTGTAAGTGTCAGCAATGTGCCAAGTGTGCAGTGTAAATAGGCTGCGTACGCGAGGCGAAACCGTTTGTTTAGAATCGTAATGTTATTGTTTGCAAGTTAGTGTTGTAAAATGGCAGCGATTTTTCTATGTGTTACTTGGCTCGCGAGCATTTCCCGTCCGTTGTAATGGTATATTTTGTATCTCTTACGTTCCTGGCTAACTCGTACGTGCCTGGTGGTGATTTGCGCTCCTCTGTCTCCTTTAGCCTCGTTTTCATTTTTTTCTTTTACATTTTTTCTTTTGCTTAGCCGATTTTCGAGTGCCGAAACTCGGCAAATTCGTCTTAAATTTGCATGCAACCTCCCTTCCGGGCGTCCTGACCTTGCCCCGTGCTGTGTGTGAGTGTTTTTTATTTTATTTTAATTTTTTTTCGATTTTATTTTATTTTATTTTTTTTGCGGTTAAATTCGTATTTTTGCTTTTGAGATTCCGAGGTTGTTCCTGGCTAACTCGTACGTGACTGGCGGTGTTTTGCGAGCATTCGGTCTCCTTTAGCCTCTTCCTTTTTTTCGGCCGCCATTTTTTTTCTCACTTAGCCAATTTATAAGTGCCGAAACTCAGCAAATTCGGCATAAATTCGCTTGCAACCCTCACTCCCAGGCGTCTTGGCACCATACTTTCACATCAAAGCCTCAGGCAGCAAAAGAGTGTATGTACAGTGGATATAAAAAGTCTACACACCCCTGTTAAAATGTCAGGTTTCTGTGCTGTAAAAAAATGAGACAAAGATAAATCATTTCAGAACTTTTTCCACCTTTAATGTGACCTATAAAAGGAAAACTCAATTGAAAAACAAACTGAAATCTTTTAGGTGGATGGAAGAAAAAGAAAAATTAATGTGGTTGCAGAAGTCTGCACACCCTCTTATAACTGGGGATGTAGCTGTGTTCAGAATTAAGCAATCACATTCCAAATCGTGTTAAATAGGAGTCAGCATACACCTGCCATCATTTAAAGTGCCTCTGATTAACCCCAAATACAGTTAAGCTGCTCTAGTTGGTCTTTTCTGAAATGTTCTTAGTCGCATCCGACAGCAAAAGCCATGGTCCACAGAGAGCTTCCAAAGCATCAGAGGGATCTCATTGTTAAAAGGTATCAGTCAGGAGAAGGGTACAAAAGAATTTCCAAGGCATTAGATATACCATGGAATACAGTGAAGACAGTCATCATAAAGTTGAGAAAATATGGCACAACAGTGACATTACCAAGAACTGGAGCTCCCTCCAAAATTGATGAAAAATACGAGAAGAAAACTGGTCTGGGAGGCTACCAAGAGGCCTACAGCAACATTACAGGAGCTGCAGGAATATCTGGCAAGTACTAGCTGTGTGGTACATGTGACAACAATCTCCCGTATTCTTCATATGTCTGGGCTACGGGGTAGAGTGGCAAGACGAAAGCCTTTTCTTACGAAGAAAAACATCCAAGCCAGGCTACATTTTGCAAAACACATCTGAAGTCTCCCAAAAGCGTGTGGGAAAAGGTGTTATGGTCTGATGAAACCAAGGTTGAACTTTTTGGCCATAATTCCAAAAGATATGTTTGGTGCAAAAACAACACTGCACATCACCAAAAGAACACCATACCCACAGTGAAGCATGGTGGTGGCAGCATCATGCTTTGGGGCTGTTGTTCTTTAGCTGGAACTGGGGCCTTAGTTAAGATAGAGGGAATTATGAACAGTTCCAAATACCAGTCAATATTGGCACAAAACCTTCAGGCTTCTGCTAGAAAGCTGAACATGAAGAGGAACTTCATCTTTCAGCATGACAACGACCCAAAGCATACATCCAAATCAACAAAGGAATGGCTTCACCAGAAGAAGATTAAAGTTTTGGAATGGCCCAGCCAGAGCCCAGACCTGAATCCGATTGAAAATCTGTGGGGTGATCTGAAGAGGGCTGTGCACAGGAGATGCCCTCGCAATCTGACAAATTTGGAGTGTTTTTGCAAAGAAGAGTGGGCAAATCTTGCCAAGTCAAAATGTGCCATGCTGATAGACTCATAGCCAAAAAGACTGAGTGCTGTAATAAAATCAAAATGTGCTTCAACAAAGTATTAGTTTAAGGGTGTGCAGACTTATGCAACCACATTATTTTTCTTTTTTTTCTTCTTCCCTCCACCTAAAAGATTTCAGTTTGTTTTTCAATTGAGTTGTACAGTTTATAGGCCACATTAAAGGTGGAAAAAGTTCTGAAATGATTTATCTTTGTCTAATTTTTTTACAGCACAGAAACCTGACATTTTAACAGGGTTGTGTAGACTTTTTATATCCACTGTACATACCCTCTTTTGCTGCCTGAGGCTTTGATGTGAAAGTATGGCGCCAAGACGCCTGGGAGTGAGGGTTGCAAGCAAATTTATGCCGAATTTGCAGAGTTTTGGCACTTAAAAATCGGCTAAGTGAGAAAAAATATGGAGGCCGAAAAAAAGGAAGAGGCTAAAGGAGACCGAATGCGCGCAAAACACCGCCAGTCACGTACGAGTTAGCCAGGAACAACCTCGGAATCTCAAAAGCAAAAATACTAATTTAACCGCAAAAAAAATAAAATAAAATAAAAATACAAAAAAAAAAAGTGGGGGGCAAAAGATCTCCTAGTGTAGATAATCTGGGTCTTAATGAAAGCACAACACATCAAATACATAAAAGAGACTAGCTATCCAAACAGCATCCGTCAGTGTAAGGTCTGGTATGGTGTAAGGTCAGATCTCCCGCACTTCCATGTGCCGAATGTATGATTTCTCTATGATTGGCTTCTTATTGCTCAGAAATCATTGAATATGGGTATGTATGAATAAATATGGACTGTACAGTATATGCCCAATGATCTGATATTTATCGGTCATGGACCGATTTTACAAATATCCAACACAGATTTATTTAGTGGTTACAATTTATTAAATTAACTAGTCACTTGCTCGGCAAAATTGACGGCATAATATTGTCTTAAAAATTGTGTCTTATGTCTGTTTGTGTGCCCTCTCTCTGTGTACCTTGTCTCTTTCTCTGAGCTCTCTCCTCTCTGTGCTTCCTCTCTCTTTCCTTCTCTCTCTCTCCCTCCTTCTATTTCTCCTTCTCCTCACTCTCTCTCCCCCCTTCGCTACTTCCCTCCCCTCCCTCTCCTGCTCTCTCCCTTTGCTGTGCAGTGCACATGCACAACTCGCAATTCTCTCTCCCTCCGTCCTTCTCTCTCTCCCTCCGTCCTTCTCTCTCTCCCTCCGTCCTTCTCTCTCTCCCTCCGTCCTTCCCTCCCTCCCTCCCCCTTTGCCGTGCAATGCAAGCCTCACAGTGCGCATCTCTCTCTCTTCCTCTATCCTTCTCTCTCCTTCTAACTCTCTCTCCCCCTCCTCCCTTTTCTCTTCTTCCCTCTCCTCTCTTCCTACCCCTTTGCCGCGCTGAGGTGTCTTAGTTATAGAATGAGCTTTTGAGGAACTTTACTTGATAACAGACAAAGTTCGTACAAATATTATTTTAAATACAGCCTTTATGTTTTAACAATTGTATTACATTTTAATATTTTATCTCTGTTCGTTACACAAATGGGAGTAATTGTGGATTCAGACAAGGTCTCTCTATTCAGTGAGAAGACACCACTGACCACAGAGTTCAAGAGAAAAGTAAGCTATCACAGGATTTCCCTCCCCCTCAAACTACAGACAGACTAGATATCCAAGATGGAACCCCAAGACACAAGCAGAGTCAACTAAAAATGATTTTATCTAAAAATCCTTTATGCTCCTGGCAGTAATTCTTTAATCATGCCTTTCAAAAATAATTCCTCCATGGACTTTTAAATATTAATTTGGTACACATTTTTTTATGGTATTATAAGTGATACAAAAAATGTAAGTATCTGTAAATACGTCTTCCCAAATACTGAATATGCTTTCTACTTCCCTGTAGTGGGGCCCGAGGGGCGCGTCTACAGCTTTGAAGTGCGGGAAGACCATCATGCAGTAGCAAAGAAGAATTTCAGTAGATGGAAGAATGCGTGGGATGTATGGAGCAAGGAGCCTTGGCCAGATAACGTACATTTCATCAACAAGGATATATCACTCGGTTTATCTCACATTAAGACGGTCTCATTTGATGCAGTAAGTTGCTGTTGTTAGAAAATCATATAAAAAATGCATGAATTTTCAACAGTCATATACATATTCTGGTGACCCTCGAAGAAGACCAGCGGGTTCTAATTATTATTGTATGGTTTATTGTGTATTCAGTAATTGTGGATTCAGACAAGGTCTCTATTCAGTGAGAAGACACCACTGATCACAGAGTTCAAGAGAAAAGTAAGCCATCATAGGATTTACCTCCCCCTCAAACTACAGACAGACTAGATATCCAAATGATTTTCAATCAAACCCAATCCGTTTCCTGCAAAATAAAAATCATTCTAACTTTTGATGTGTTCCTACTAAATAAACTTCACTTTCTTCCTGACCCTTGCTATTCCTTAGCTGTCTATTCTTGCCCAGGCTTCTGCCTCTTCCATTCCCTTTAGATTGTAGTAGAGTAGAGAGCTTCCAATCTTGTAGAGTGCTTTGGCAAAAAGCACTTCATGCAAAGATTCTAATCTCAAAACATCTTGATAGGTAACAAATCTCCTACACATAATGTACTGTTTGTAAAGAAGTAAATATAAACATTGCTAATATATTTAGCATTCTGCAGTTTGTTAACATTGTACTTCTCTTGTTTTCATACCCTGTATAGCGATACGGAATATGTTGGCACGTTACAAATAAAAGTTAATAATAATCATAAAAATTTATTTTAATTAGCATTTTGAGGTTTTGCTTTTTAAATATAATTTAAATTATTAAAGGTATGTGGAAGCTTCCTGGCTTATGAATGCATCTGAAAGAGGAGAATCAGTAGTGTAAAGACATTTTCTACATGAAAAAATCTCAAAATAAATATTAATAAACTTACCCTAAATTTTGCAAACATTTTCAGTTTTCTGGCAGTTGATTTTGAGAAAGAAACCTCCCTGAAAATCCAATGTAAATTTAGCATAACATTCATATTTGGTTGTGGCCAATCAGAGGCAGCTACAACATTGTAGCAGTGTGTGGGGATTTGTAGGCTTTTATTACCACCACAGACCTCTCTCCCCCTCCAGCAACAAAGCAGCTCTTCTGCTGGAATAGCTTAGCTGCTCTGGATCTCCGAACTGTGATGCTGTTGGCTGAAATGTTAGTATATGGTTAAAAAAAATGTACTTAGATGCAGTTTTTCTATTGGCTAGGGGGTGTGGAAATCATTTTTTTAATAAAATCTGTATGTGTACAGAATTAATTAGTGTAATGTGTGTGTTTGATATAAGCAGCATGTAAAGTTACACACAGGGAAACTTTTGTATACCTTTTAATTAGTCTTTAAATTAAAACAGTATGAACTTATATTGCATTCTTTAAAAAGAGAAAAAAAAAAAATATATAAATATATATATATATATATATATATATATATATATATATATATATAAATTCCTTGTTATGTAGTTCTACCCTGAAATGCATTTTATAGTTTGCTTTAGGGCTGACGGCTGCAGTGCTTAGATATTTATACATCTCAGACATATTACTGATGATTATCAGTGGATATGCCATTTAGTCACTTATTTTTCTGTAAACTTTATGAATTTAATTTACAATTTAAATGTTTTATAATATATTAGCAATGTTTATATTTACTTCTTTACAAACAGTACATTATGTGTAAGAGATTTGTTACTTATCAAGATGGACTGTCCTACCATTAGATTTTTATTGACTACTTTATAACACTACTGAAAGAGAACATATTATTTCAAGGTATATGGAAGTGTCATGGATTATGAATGCATCTGATTTTTTTGCATGAAAAATATCAAAATAAACGTTAATAAACTTACCCTAAAGTTTGCAAAATTTCTTCAGTTTTTAGGCAGTTGATTATGAGAAGGAACACCCCTGAAAAGCCAATTTAAATTAGTATAAAATTCATAATTAGTTGTGGCCAATCAGAGGCAGCTACAACAATCTACCTGTTTCCCTCTCACAAAGCTGCTTAACAGCTGATTGGCTAGGACACAACTCTGCATGGTTCATTGGCTATGATGCTCTGCCTACATAGGTACTTTGGTGGGTGGAGCTCACATAATAAATTACTTTTGATTACAAATATACAGAATTCCTCATTAAAATTATTTGATATGAGACCCCCAATCAGACAAACTTAAAAAATGTTTGCCTTATAATTATTAATATTAATTCAGGTTACTTTGCAGTTAATATATCTTAACCCAACCATTTATTTACATGTTATCATTTATTTTAAATATTAATCCTAGAGCAATATTCTTTTAATGTCTCTTTGTAGAAATATTACATTTCAATGTTGTCTTTTCTTTAGGTTGCTTTGGACATGTTGAACCCACAGGTGGCTCTGCCTTCCGTACTGCCAAATCTTAAGCAGGGGGCTGTCTGTGCTGCATACATAGCAAAGTAAGTATCTCAGAACCACTTCTTATAGTGTCGTTTAAAAATTAGTACAGTAAACTCCCCATTATCCGGCACCCACTGGGACTCCCTATTGCCGGATAAATGTAGTTGCCGGTTAATCAGGGTCCCCGGAAAAAAGGGTCTAAACGACCCTTAAACCCCCAAGACCCATCAAAATGCCTTTAAAAAAGGCATTAGTACCTAAACTGGGCCATTTATGCCCCGAAAAAAACATTTAGAAAAAAAGTTAGTAGCTTTAGAGTGCCTGTTGTTTAGGTGCCGGATAACCAGAATTTTACTGTATATGGAAAATAGAAAACAAAAATATAAATGATGGGGGGGGGGGATTTGTTAAAATTAATCTCTTCATATTATGTGGGAAGAGCCTGCCAAGACGGATCACATGACATGCATCCAGGGAAAGCAGAGGGTAGATCTTCTATATTAAATGCCAATGGTCCTAAAAATCTTCTACACTGAAATAGCTCCTTTACTGACTCCTTCTCTGGTCATTCTGCGTCCCAGTTCCGAGTACTGCCCTCCATTCCCTGTCTTCTTTTTATTTATTTATGTATCAGATTTGGGATTATTCCAGTTTTAATGAATTCCTATAGAGAAAAAGTATTCTATATTTGTCCGATTCAGTATTCGTCCATCCCTCAGGAATGGATTAATAACGAATATAGAGGTTCCACTGTATAATTTTAGATGTGTACAAAAAATATGAACTTGCATTTCTTATTATAATATGAATCATGCCTCATCTCAAACCTCAAAATTATAGAAAATCTTAGTGAATGGTATGATTCTTGCTGCAGCATCAAGCAGTGAACCACGGCAAGGATCTAAGTAAGCTGTAATGGTACTCTGTGCATGCTACCCTTACATTTGCTGATATCATATCTGTTGATGATAATGTCCGTGGTATGTCCATACAAGCACCAAGATGTAAACAATAAAGGAACATAGATTTTACAGAGAGCCAATAATAAACTTTTAAAATGTAAAGCAGAGAAGTAATCCATTTGCAGAACTAGAAAGATACCATAGCTAATTGTTATGCTTCCATTAAAGGTCTTAAGAGTGTTTAGATGGATATTTTATCTACTAAGACATGGGACGGGTCACATCAAGATTTGTGAATAAATTTTGCATACAACCAAGTTTTGATTTAAAATATTCTATAGTACAGGGGTTTTTATTTTGTATTTTGGTTGACGTTTAAGGAGTGCAGCTTTTATATCAGTAATGTAAGTATCATACAGTATTTAACCTATAACATTTTCTTATGGATTCCTTCACAAAGCACACATTCAATTTGATCGTTCTGCTGGTAATTGTGATTACAAAAATACGACAATTAAGAGAAAGGGAAGTGCTACATAAGGAAGGTCTCCATGACTGATAATCTGTTGATGGTGGATTTTTAGGCCGATGGTTGGATAACTGGGCACTTCCAAGTCAGCCTCTATATAAAAGTGAGCAGTATTTAATAGGAAATGACTTTTGTAGCACTGTTTATTACATTTTATAAATACTTTATTTAATTATTATGTAAATTGATGTGGTTACACCCTAGGGTTCTCAATTTGTTATACATTGCATTTAAAGTATCACACAGGTTATTGACCTTCTAGAAGGGATACGTTCTTGTCAGCTTCCTGTTGTATGTGAGAAGATCAGTGAAGTTTCCATAAAGGACTGGCTAGTAGCACCATCTGTGCGGAAAGATGGCAGCATATCCCAAAGAGTAGAGCCCCAATGGAATTCAGAACCACAGCTTCCAAACCTGGAACAAAGTGATGATGAAGAAAGTCATGTCAGAGGTAAGATGTGTAAAATCTTACTGTATGGTTCTCCTTGACAAGCAAATGTTCTACACAAATACTTTAAGGCAAAGTTTCCCAAACTGCGGTCTGCAGACCACCAATTGCCCAAGAACCTGTCAGGTGGCCCACAGGACTAACTAGTATTACAAACCATTTATAAAACATATATTTTTTTCCATTTTCATATTGTATTGAAGCACAAGGAGATATCTCAGCAATGATACCAGACATATATAGATTACACTAACATCAAGTACTAAATCTTGTACATACATTTCTTAATTCTCTTACTCCCCAGCTAGGGAACACAGAAAAGTAGCAATTTTGCTGCCAAGGCTCAACATCCTTAAGCTTCTTATTTTCCAGTGTGGTATAAAAGTGCAAAACTATGGAACAAGGTATTGAAGTATAATTTTCAGCTGCACTAACTTAGATGATAGCAATAAAGAAAGAAGAGAGGGGGGAAAAGAAAAGAAGGGAAAATTAAATGAGAAAGATGTTTTTTCTTCGCCTGTAGCTCCACTCTTGCGTTTAAGCATTTAATGTGACCTTACCTCCGCTTCCTCCCAAGTGCCAGTGCCTGGATTTCCGAGATTTTATTGCTAAGGGCAGGGTACGGAATAGGTACAGTAAGCGGGGTAGTATATTCGTTGTCAGTAAACTGATACGTCCCCTCCATGAGATCTGAACATTTTACCACAGTTGTAGATTGGCTGTTTTGTCCTTGTTGACCTTTAAGCCCGAGAATCTCTCAGATATATTTAGAATATGTATTAGTATAGAAATTGAAGTAAGGGGTTTTGTAAGGGTGCATAATAGATCATCCGCAAAGAGGTAACGCTTAAACTGGTGCAAACCTACATTAACCCTGTGGATGCCAGAGTCAGCCCTAACAACCTGAGAAAGGGGTTCTATAGAGAGAGAAAATAAAAGAGATGACAGAACCTTTCTAGTCCCTCTCTGTATGTGAATGTACGAGGGAGATGTTTATTATTTTCATGATGCCATATACATTTTAGCCAAATCGGGGCAAAAAAAAGTATACTAAGTTTTGTAAGTAGATTGTAGGCATATTTACTGTAATTATATGTGGCTCAGCATTGCATATGTTGATGGCACTTTAGTTTTTCTGTCTGATTTATCGAATTACTTGTCCAGTATTATGTAATTTGAATGAACCAGCGTAAATGTGAAATGTATGCTGGTTCATTGAAACTGTTAGTAGGGGGATTTACTGTATAAGATTAGCACATACATGTGTGTTTATATGTTGAAAATTAGGTATTGCAGATTTTTAAGGGTTCCCATTTAGCATAAACTTGCAATAATGCATGTATCTTTCCTATACAGCTGAGGATATTCCAGAAGTCAAACAATTTGGACAAGTCCCTTATATTGCACGACCCATGCCATGGCAAGCTGGTCATACAGGTAAAGAAAGGTTACACTTTTAACAAAATACTCCCTTTTTAATAACAAGCAATTGCAAAAATATTTACACTGACCTATTTTTTAAAATTATAACACAACTGGAACCATTTTCTGTATTTCTTTATATCTGCCTGGATCTGGCTTACCAGTTTACACATTTGTGTATCCTGTTATTCGTGGTAATGCACACATTTCATAATATAGAGTAAAAGCGTAAGGTTATATAAGGCAAAACTGCATTTTCTTTGTTATAAATTAGTGGCCAAACATGCTTTTTTTTTTTTTTTTAACCCTTTTCGTGCCAGAGGTTCAGGGCAGTTTCCTGACCCAGGAGGCCAGACACATAAGGTTCCTGTCAGCTTATTTATATTTGCAACTGAAAAATATTTGTTAGAGTTGTCTGTAACATAAGAAAAAAAAAAAGAGAGCTTGTAATGAGTGAATTTTTTTTTTCTTTCAATTCAAACTTTGTACTTTTACTAAAACCAATGTGAGTAATTAAACTTTAGCTAATATTTGAAGCCCTTGATCACATGAGTACACTGATAACATGTAATTGATTTCTGACTAAACACATAATTAATAGTAAAATACGTGGCTTTAGGGGGAGAAGAGACACAGGGGAAGGGGGAAAGACACAGGGACAGGGAAGGGGGGGAGAGACACAGCGGAGAGGGCAGATATACGGGGGGGCAGACACATGGGACGGGGGGAAGAGATATGGGAGAAAGAGTCACAGGGGAGGGGAAAGAGAGACACAGGGGAGGGAGGAGGAGGGGAAAGAGACCCAGGAGCGGGAGGAGGAGGGAAAGAGTCACAGGGGAGGGGAAAGAGAGACACAGGGGTGGGAGGAGGAGTGAAAGAGACACAGGGGAGGGGAAAGAGAGACACAGGGGAGGGAGGAGGAGGGAAAGAGACACGGAAGGGAGGAGGAGGGAAAGAGACACAAGAAAGGGTGGAGAAACACAGGGGAGGGAGGATGGGGGAAGAGACACACGGGAGAGGGAGGGAAAGAGACATGGGGGAAAGAGACACAGGGGAGGGGGAAGAGATATAGGGGAGAGAATTGGGGAAGATACACAGGGGAGGGGGGAAGAGCCACATGGGATGTGGGAGAGAAGCAGGATAGAGGGAAAAGAGACATGGGGAAAGAGACAAAGGGGAGAGGAGAATAGATACAGGGGAGGGAGAAGAGGAAGAGAAACGGGAGAGGGGGGAAGAGACACAGGGGAAGGGGGAAAGACACAGGGAAGGGGGGGAGAGACACAGCGGAGGGCGCAGATATACGGGGGGGGCAGACACATGGGACGGGGGGAAGAGATATGGGAGAAAGAGTCACAGGGGAGGGGAAAGAGAGACACAGGGGAGGGAGGAGGAGGGAAAGAGACACGGAAGGGAGGAGGAGGGAAAGAGACACAGGAGCGGGAGGAGGAGGGAAAGAGTCACAGGGGAGGGGAAAGAGAGACACAGGGGAGGGAGGAGGAGGGGAAAGAGACACAGGAGCGGGAGGAGGAGGGAAAGAGTCACAGGGGAGGGGAAAGAGAGACACAGGGGAGGGAGGAGGAGGGGAAAGAGACACAGGAGCGGGAGGAGGAGGGAAAGAGTCACAGGGGAGGGGAAAGAGAGACACAGGGGAGGGAGGAGGAGGGAAAGAGACACAGGGGAGGGGAAAGAGAGACACAGGGGAGGGAGGAGGAGGGAAAGAGACACGGAAGGGAGGAGGAGGGAAAGAGACACAGGAGCGGGAGGAGGAGGGAAAGAGTCACAGGGGAGGGGGAAAGAGAGACACAGGGGAGGGAGGAGGAGGGGAAAGAGACACAGGAGCGGGAGGAGGAGGGAAAGAGTCACAGGGGAGGGGAAAGAGAGACACAGGGGAGGGAGGAGGAGGGGAAAGAGACACAGGAGCGGGAGGAGGAGGGAAAGAGTCACAGGGGAGGGGAAAGAGAGACACAGGGGAGGGAGGAGGAGGGAAAGAGACACAGGGGAGGGGAAAGAGAGACACAGGGGAGGGAGGAGGAGGGAAAGAGACACGGAAGGGAGGAGGAGGGAAAGAGACACAAGAGGAGGGAGGATGGGGGAAGAGACACACGGGAGAGGGAGGGAAAGAGACATGGGGGAAAGAGACACAGGGGAGGGGGAAGAGATATAGGGGAGAGAATTGGGGAAGATACACAGGGGAGGGGGGAAGACACAGGAAGGAAGGAAGAGCCACATGGGATGTGGGAGAGAAGCAGGATAGAGGGAAAAGAGACATGGGGAAAGAGACAAAGGGGAGAGGAGAATAGATACAGGGGAGGGAGAAGAGGAAGAGAAACGGGAGAGGGGGGAAGAGACACAGGGGAGGGAGAGGGGATTAGAGACACAGGGGAGGGAGAGGGGATTAGAGACACAGGGGAGGGAGAGGGGGGAAGAGAGACACAGGGGAGGGAGAGGGGGGGGGGAGACAGAGGGGGAAAGGGGTAAAGAGATACAGGGGAAGATGGGTGGGGAAAAAAATATATTATCCCTGCATTTATGACGGGCAAACGACTAGTATTTTTATAAACATTGCAAAAAAAGGATTTCAAACATACAAGTAAAAACAATCTCCCCATTCCCTATCTCTCCCCTACAACCTCCCCTTTTTTTACCGCCATACCCCCCAATCCACTCTCCTGCCATTATAGATTCAAATACCCTCTCTTTCTCTCTATTCCAAATCCATTCTTTCAAAGCTCTCCTTTGCCTCACCTCTCCCCTTATATCCCCCAACCTCCACTTTCATCTTAACTTCCTTCATCCTCCCATCTCCACCCTTCCTTAACCTTTCCTCTACTCTGCCCCAACTTCCCTGCATCTCCCCTCTTCATTTATCAATCAGTGCCAACCTCCCCTCATCTTTATCTCTCCTCTCTCCTTCTCTACCATACAAAAATGCCAACCAATAAACATTGATCACAAAAATAAAACTCACATACCCACACAAATACAAAATCGCAAGGTGAGGAGACAGAAGTTTGAACTTTGCTTAAACCGTGGTTAAATTGACCTTGGCCAAATATATGTCCCACAATGCCCATTTTCTAAAAAAATGTTTTCCTTGTGTCCGAGATATAGACCATATAGTCCAATTCAATTTGTTTGTTGTAATCAGGGCACTGACCTCATTCCAACTAGGGAGGGGCCCACTTTTCCATCTATGTACAATCACCCACTTAGCAGCAAGGAGGATATGTGTCACTAAACTCACTTTGATTCCATCCCAATCATTAGGAAACATGTGAAATAAAAAAAAACTCGGGTGTAGGTTTCACTTACTTATTAATTATTCTTGAAATATGAACGGCGCACATCCACAGACATTTTTTATCTTCACACACCTCCACCACACATGGCTCTGGGAACCTTCCCCAGTGCAGCCTCTCCAACAGAGTTCTTGATTCCCATTAGGATCAAATCTATACAGGGACTCCGGGACTATGTACCATTTCTGAATGATTTTAAATTGAATTTCCCTGAATGGAGTGCACATAGTATTCTTTTCAATGACCAGACAGGCATTCCACCACTCTTTAATATCCCTATTTATACCAAATTCTAACTCCCAACCCTCATAGCTTTTGATTTAACTAACCCACATGATTCTTATAAGACTTTATAGCAGTTAGAGACTGAGAATTTCTTCTTACCCTCTCAACAGAGTCTTTCAAATGCGGTAAGTTCTCTACCATCTCTAAGTACTGTAACCACAGTGTCTTAAGAATCTTATTACAAGAGATTAACTCTTCAAAAGTCTTAAAGCCACCTTTGGTATATAAATCCGAAATTGTCAACAGGTTTTGCTTGTGCCACCGCACCCTATTTTCATTGGGGACCAACTCGTACAGCACCTCGATAGGAGTTAAGGGGGAGGGAAACAGAGCTAGGTCTAACCTAGCATTAATTCTCTGCCAATTAACCCAGCATTGCTTAATCACTCTGGGGATATTGCATTGCCTACAATAAAATGCGTTGTCATACCACATTAAGTGATTTAATTTAACTGTAGGGTACAAACCCGCTTCAATCTAAAAAAAACTTGGGCTTATTACTCTTTTCTGTCCATTCCATAAAGTGATATAGATTTATAGCCTCTGCATAATCCCAAACATTTGGAGAAGCTAGCCCACCATGTCTGTATTTCTTCTTTTCTATATCTTTACCCACTCTTACCTTCCTCCCTCTATTAATGAATTGGTCAATATTTTTTTGAAATTTGTTAATTTGGCCCTTTGATCTAAAATACACCTCAAGTTATAAGTGATTTTTGGGAGGATGAACATTTTTCACACGCAATCCTACCCATCCATGACAAATTCAGGGCAGCCCATGTCTTGAGGTTTCTACATATAGGGAGATAGATCTTATCTAAATTGTTCCTCATAATAGACGATGGCATGGTGTAAAATCTATCTCCAAATTAGTAATTCAATTTTGATCTCATCTGAAGGCAAAACCCTCTTTCAAAGACTCTATAACTGGTTGACACAAGTTCATCCATAGTACCTCAGATTTTGTAGAGTTACTTTTGTAAGATAAAAAACTATACATATCTAGACTCATCATAAGGTGTTTCATTGAGGTAACCGGATCGGATAGAACGACAACAATGTCATCCGCGAATAGAGTTAGTTTTATCTCGATCTCTCCACATTCTATCCCTTTTATATCTGTATTACTTCTTATCAATTGAGCTAATACCTCAATACAGAGGTCAAAGATCAAAGGGGAGAGTGGACACCCCAGCCTAGTCCCATTCTTTAACAAGAATGGAACTGAACCATAATCCCGGCCCCTCACAAAAGCAGAGGTATTTGAATATAGAGCCATTATGGCCCTCACATCGAATCTGCCAAAACCCATTTCATCTAGCGTTACTTTAATAAAATCCCAATTTAGTCTATCGAACGCCTTTTCGGTGTCGAGCTCTATCGCCACCATTGGGATATTATTATCCTTTGTATGAGAGAAAACAAAACCCGTCTGGTCCGGATCTATAAGCTGCTGTAAAAAGAGTGTTTAAGCGTTGAGCAAGGTTCTTGGAATACATTTTTATATCGATATTCAGTATTGAAATCGGCCTTAATAGGCACATCCTTAAACTCCTTTGGAATTGAAATAATTACCGCTTCCAGCATCTCTTTTGGTGCCCTTCCAGAATCCTTGACTTCATTAAAGGCTTTCGCCATATATTCTACTAAGTGTGTTAAAAACATTTTATAGTAGATGGTTGGAAAGCCATCCGGTCCTGGTGCCTTATTGGAACCTAATGCTCTGACGCATTTTTCTATCTATAGAACTAGAATCTCTAGTCGACTCTAGTATAAACCCTCTGACGATACAAGAAAAAAGTGTAATCCCGTTCTTCGGGATGGCCTAACCTCCATTCTTCAAAAAGATTATATTTAACCAAAATCTCATTAAAGCGCTTTGCTTTCCTCAATGATTCCTTATCTGCCTCCGCGTTTACACTAGAATTCCTATACAATTTTGGGTCTAGGCACATGTTTAGATCCCCACAGATAATTAAGCTACCCATTTTGATATTAAAGATGGTCTTTAGTTTTATGGATAAAAAGGGATTCACATTTGATACATAAAGGTTGGCAATGGTATAATTTTGACCGTTTGTTTGGCCCATCCAAACTATACACATACCATCTAAATCTCTTTCAACATGATCCATTATTATATAATTTCTTTTATGAAAAAGTATTCACACTCGCCTTGCTTTTTTCTTAAAACTTGAGTCGAATCAAAAGCCAAAATTCTTATTCAATAACCTTGGTTCTTTATCCTTAACCCAATGGGTTTCCTGCAGGCAGACAGCGTCTGCTGCAGCTTTTTCAAAATGATATAAAGCAGAGTGCCTCTTACATGGGACATTTAATCCCTTCACATTTGGAAACAATATTTTCAATGTCACTGACATGCCTCCCCTACCCTAAGACTGTCTTCACCACCATATTTTCTATTTAAATACCATCTCTCCCTGTCAACCAAGAGTAAGCAACGAATGCAGCTCTTCCACTGGCCAAGCAAAGTCATCTCCTCACCTTTTACAAACAAACCAAGCACATATACTCACCCTCCATACACAACTCATAAATAAATAAACCTAATTTCTCCAGACAGTAAAAAAAAATTGAATACTGTAATAATAGATGGAATGGACTAGACAAATGGGAGAAACTATGACTAGTCCAATGGAGTGAACCCTCCCCTCTAGGAGAGACATATGGGGGCATAATTAATTTACTTGCATTTCCCTTCATAAAAGAAAAAACAATAAACTTATTTGATTACTTTTCTCCCTTCAACAGGGTCTTAACACTCTAAGCTCCATATAGGAACCAATCCGTCCAAAACCCTTCTCCTCGTAGTCAATGAGACCTGTCCTTGTTGCTGCAAGCAATTGCCTTCCACACAGCTTGACCCCTTAATGCAAATGCCCGACTTTTCTGGGAGTACCCTCCGTTTCAGCATTGGGCAAAGTAACGTCTGGCAAAAAATAGTTTCTAATGGGGCAACCCCACCACATCCACTCCTGGTAACTTGGTAGCCTCCCTCCTGGTAGCCTCAGTTCCAAGCTGGACAATTTTGCTCCTGCAGGCTTATAACCAGTGAGATCCCAGGATCATCCTTCCCCTCAGGGCAAAGGCCAGTATGTAGGGTCAGTATATGGCAGGTGCTACCTATTACCTTCTCCCCTCTGCTATTACATTTCTGTCAGTAGGGTTCTGCATGCACGATCCTTCTTGTGTCTACTCACTGCATGCCCTCCATGCTGATTATGCTGCACAGTTGGATCCATCACTTCCGTCCATGACGGTGCCTATGTCTCTCGGGTAATTGCTTCCTCTCAACTGCTAACCAGCAACCAGAGCTACCATAGAGCCGGGAAGGCACCCGCCCGTGCACATCAGCCTCTTCTCTCCGGGCCCCAGCAACACCGTTCAACATTCAGCGGTACGAGCGTCAGCAAATGCAGCCACTACAACAGCATATACAACATCAGCTGGGAAATACTGGACCTCTCCTCTCTCTCTCACTTTCTCCTAGAGGTTCAGCGTCTTCTCCATTCTCCTGCGTTAGTGCATGCCACCACACTTCCTTGGAGGAGCCAATTCTGATCCTCGTACTCCTCCTTTCTTTATGCCCCTCCACCCCATTGATCCCTCTCCCCCTTGATCTCCCTCTCCCATAGATCCCTTTCTATCCCTTTCTCAAACTTACCCCTCGTTTTTTTGCAGGAGCATTAGAGGGTGCATTGGTGTTCAGTGGTGCTAATTACTTGCAACGTTATTGGGAATTATTTGCCCGGGAATGAGGACAGACAAACATTCTTCTGGTTCCTGTGCCCCACTGAACACTAATGCACCCTCTAATGTCCCCCAAGGACCACACAAGAGGGGTAAGTTTCAGGTGGGAGCAAGAGGGTAGCAGGAAAGAGGGAGAAGGGGTAGAGGGTAAAATCAAGGGAAGATGTAAAAAAAAATGTAAAAGTATTTTAAGAAGATGAGGGTACTCCCCAATCCCTCCAATCATGTTCTGATAATTCCCCTAATCCTGCATGGGGGACTGATCAGCACACATGTGCCTGCACCTTAAATTTAACATGCTTGGACCAAGCAACCCAGTCAGCCAAACATGTTAATTGACGGTGCTTGGCACTCTGAGGGTTATGGGACCACTAGTTTCTTATATACATCAAAAATATTTGAAGTATTTTTTATTTTTTTTAAATAACAAAATCAGCAGCTGTGTCAGAAACATAAAAGCATTCTTTGCAGAGTTTTGTGCTTGTGGGGATCCCATCGTTGACTGGCAGTCAGCATGCATCATTTGGCCTACTCTTCTATGTAAAGTGTAGCTTTTTCAACAGAAACTAATCTGAATTCACTGATCCTGCCGTTAAAGTAAAATTTAATGCAATAGTTACCAGTTAAAATTGTATTTATTTATTTTAGACATACTTTTAAAAACATTTTTCATATTTTTAAGTCAAGTTCTTCAAAAGCACATACTATGAATATGACACTTTAGTGGTCCTTTATCTTTAAGTGCATATTAACACCTTAACTATATTAAAGCTTTGAATACCTGAGTGTGCTCAAAAGCTTGCATACCCTGACAAACTGTGAAAATTTGGCATTATAATAAAATAAAAAAATGACTGATAATGAAAAATGTTTTATTTTATTGAAGGATAGTGATCATATGAAGCCATTTATTATCGCATAGTTGTTTGGCTCCCTTTTAAATCATATTGATAACAGAAATCACCCAAATGGCCCTGATCAAAAGTTTACATACATTTGAATGTTTGGCCTTGTTACAGACACACACAGGTTAAAATGGCAATTAAAAGTTAATTTCCCACACCTGAGTTTGTTAGCTCTCACGTGGATGCACTGCGCAGGCTAGATACTGAGCCGTGGGAAGCGAAAAAAACTGTCAAAAGACCTACATAACAAGGTAATGGAACTGCATAAAGATGGAAAAGGATATAAAAAGATATCCAAAGCCTTGAAAATGCCAGTCAATACTGTTCAATCACTTACTAAGAAGTGAAAAATTCTCATCTCTTGATACCAAGCCAAGGTCAGGTAGACCAAGAAATATTTCAGCCACAACTGCTAGAATAATTGTTCGGAATACAAAAAAAAACCTCACAGCTTCTGGCACAATGTAATTTGGAGCGACAAGACCAAAATAGAGCTTTATGGTCACAACCATAAGCGCTATGTTTGGAGAGGGATCAACAAGGCCTATAGCTCACTTGAGTTTTTTTTGGGGGGTAAGCTCTAAAGGCATGGGGAATCTTGTGAAAATTGATGGCAAGATGAATGCAGCATGTATCAGAAGATACTGGCAGACAATTTGCATTCTTCTGCACGAAGGCTGCTCATGGGACGCTCTTAGACTTTCCAGTATGATAATGACCCTAAGCACAAGGCCACGCTGACCCTCCAGTGGTTACAGCAGAAAAAGGTGAAGGTTCTGGAGTGGCCATCAGAGTCTCCTGACCTTCAGAGTCTCCTGACCTTAATATCATCAAGCCACTCTGGGGAGATCTCAAACGTGCGGTTCATGCTAGACGACCAAAGACTTTGCATGACCTCAAGGCATTTTTCCAAGACGAATGGGCAGCTATACCACCTGCAAGAATTAGGGGCCTCATAGACAACTATTACAAAAGACTGCACCCTGTCATTGATGCTAAAGGGGGCAATACACAGTATTAAGAACCAAGGGTATGAAAAATGTTGAAAAAGGCCATTTGGGTGATATCTGTTATTATGATTTTAAAAAGGACTTCAATAAAAAAAACATTTTTTTTTTGCACGGTCAGTCATATTTTTAAAATAAATGCCAACATTTCACAATTTCTGCCAGGGTATGCAAACTTTTGAGCACAACTGTATACAAAGTATATTTCATTTAATTAAGTTTAAATATTAGTGTTATTCTTGCTTTTACATACACTAGCTTTACATAACTTGAATAATGCAATGTATCTGAATCAGTTATGAAAATGAATGAATTTTATCACATTGATGTAATGGATTCTTTATTTGGTGCCTTATTCATTATTAGGTGAAGTGGAAATATCTGTGCTAGAAGTATCTCTCTTTTGTCCTTAATATGACCTAGTTAAATGTAGCTATTCCTTCATGTATTGAAGTGGGCTGACATTTGAATACTATCTTGATAATTAACCTCCCATGATATAAATTTAAAACTATTCCTTTTTTTGTCTTTTTAGCTTTTCTTGTGCAGCTGAGGAAATATAAACCGGCACCAGATCATACAGAACCTGAAGACCCCAGTTAACACAAATTAATTAATAAAAAACGTTTGTATGGCATTTTCTTCTTTTTTCTAAAATACAATTACAGTTTTACACTAGTTTAAAAATCATTTAATATCATGAAATAATCAAAATGGTAACTCACCATTGAGATGCTAGGTGGAGTTCCTATTGAGACCTACTCTTCATTGCTTGTAAACCACTCCATGGACCTGTCTTGGTATTTGAAAAATCGCTTTGTCCCAAAACTTGTTTGATTTTCTATGAACGTCAGATTGGGGAAAGGAAAAGTTCATATAGATAGCTGGCAAATGCTAAATTATGACACTTATTACACATTAATATAATGGTGATGTGTGAAATGGGGTCCCTCCTTTACATTTAATTTTAAAGTGACATAGCCAAGGTTCCAAATATGTTAGAATTTAAAACTATAGATAATAACAAGTAATTTATCAATTGCATGTTATTAAAAACATTGAAGTTTGCCATATTGAGTTGCCAGTCACATTTCTGATCCAACCGTTAAGAAAAGATTTCAATCTATTTTTTTCATGAGAGATCACTATCATGAATAACTGATCAGTTCCTGAGAGACAGGGTCTATTGTCTTGAGTGCAACTTGCATGCACAAAATAGACTAGACATGCTCAGACCAAAATAGATCAGAAATGGACCATCCTCTCAGTGGAGTATAGATGTCTGCCTTATAAGCATGACTTCTTACATATAAGATTATTTTTTTTACTTGTTTATCATTTATTGTTTTATTGTGCATTCTTTTTATTTTTCTATAATACTTTTTTCACATTCTTAATAGATATTAAAAATATAAATTTTTATGGTGTCCTTATATGGACTAGTTCATTAGCCACACAAACTCCATACAATATGTCATGATATTCAATTTAAAAATCCAAGCAATTTAATTATAGTAAAATAATGATAGCAAATAATCTATAGTAATCATATAATGACACCATAATACATGTAAAGAATGCTTTGGCCTAAAATTACAAAATGTTACTTGTGATAAATTGATTCAGCAATGTAACAAGTCTTCACTATAGCTGTTAGTGATCTTGCTACAGTCTTACATATAAAGGACCACTGTAGTACTCATACAATAGTGTTTCATTAGTTTATTTACTAACAGATTTGCATTAAAATCTTTGTTTTATAGCCAAAAAAACAACAACGAAGCTTTTAAAAGTTGATGCTTATTTTGTTAGGGCCTCATTCTATTATCGTCCGCAGCCGTTGCGGGGCCGCAAGGACCGGTCGCAAGTTATTCTGCTATTCTATTCCCCTCCGGCCGGGGATTCCGGCAGTTTTGCGGCCGGTGCCTTGCTATCTCTTGCGGCCGCTCGCGCCGGAGGAAATCCTTTGATCTAAAACGGCCGCAAGGAAATCGGCCGTAAGAAAATCCTATTTGCAATTCAATTGCTCCGGGAACCCTCTCTGCAAAAAAACCGAGCCGCAGCTTACTTGCAGCACCAATTAAGCACGAAATATAGCCCAAATAAAGCCATCCTGCACTTTGAGAAGACTATAAAGTGATTTTCGGTGTTAGCAAAAATAGCACAAAATTCCCCTATACTCAAATCCGTAAAATATATATTTTTTTAATATACGTCAAATATCCATGTAAAAAGTCCATAGGGCTTGGAGCACCTCAGACCCGCCCATGCCGCAGCCGGAAAATAAACAGTTAATTTAAACTCGGGTTTGGGCTGATGTGCAACCTTGAGAGTGGGTTACATTTAATCGTCATGTCCCCCAATATGATCCCTAGCATTTACAGTGCTGTCTTCAATTTATTTTTGACTTTTTAGATTTCAGAGCTTACGGCCGGTTGCAAGATTTACGGCCGGCCGTAGGAGGAGATCCTTGCAGGGCCGTTTAATTGAATTGCGAGTTAACGGGACCCCCGCAAGGAATCGCAGCCTTACGGACGGTTTACGGCCGATAATAGAATGAGGCCCTTAGTCTTTAACTGACGTACAGCCCTTTATCAGGGGTCCATGGGGGGGGGGAGTGGGTTTGATATGATGGGACTGTTGTGAATCTGCCTACCTCCCTACAATGCCTATTGCAGGCAAACCTACACTCCTCCCATAAAAATTAGAACATCCTTCTAGGAAGATATTCCTGTCAGCCTCTAGACCCCATATAGTTGGAGAAAGAAGCACATCTGCTGGAAGCAAATATCCTAATTGTAAAAGTTCATTTTAAAAGTAACACTTTTTTTTATTATTTAAATACTGATATTATTGCTAGTCAGTAATTAAACAAAAGAAACCCTGCTATTTGACCACAGCAGCTCTCTAAAGTAAATGTTTTATAATTAAAATGAACTACACATAAAGTCTTCACATTGTATTTATTAACGATAGCAGCCTAAACATGTGGCAATACCTGTTTGGTAATGATGGTCACAAACATACACACCTGCTTGTTAGACAATTACAAAATATGTCAAAGACTAGCTCTACATGCATAGAAAAGAACATACCTTCAAAATAAGACTGTGGAGGATCAATCACCATTTTATCTCCCGGTGATTCTGGTGAATCTTGTGGTACAATCTGTTCTTTCATCCTTAAAGTATTACCGGAGGAGGAGGACGATGAGCTGGATAAACCTAGCCCTATAAATCTTCCATTTTTACCACAAAGAACACAATCTAGTGGTGTGGCAGAAGGACCCCGAGGCAGATGGGCTACTTCTTTACTGTAATTTCTAACTGCGCCACTATGATGCTCTGAACGCTCTCGCTGCCAGATGTAATGTGTTGGTGCAATTGCCATTACCTACATAAAGCAGTATACTTTCAGATAAAAAAATATTCATTGTTCAATGACAATAGTTTCCACCTATATTACTTGTGAAGTCACTATGCCAGGATTATATATATATATATATATATATATATATATATATATATATAGAGAGAGAGAGAGAGAGAGAGAGAAAAAGAGAGAGAGAAAAAGAGAGAGAGAGAGAGAGAAAAAGAGAGAGAGAAAAAGAGAGAGAGAGAAAGAAAAAGAGAGAGAGAAAAAGAGAGAATGGAGAATAATGAATCACTGTATGGTAGTATTGATACAATACACAAATCAAAAGTTTAGCAAAATCATCACTTAACTCGATCATATTAGTACAGAATTTAAATAACATAGATCTATAAATACATAGAAGTAGAAATAATATGTTATACACAATAACATAATAAATGTACACTATTTGCATTATGTGACATCATACTACCTTAGCTTGATGGTTGTCTTGTCTTGACCCCAGTGTCTTGAAAAGTATTTAAGCTTAAAGGACCACTGAAGTATTATATTCATAGTAATAGTATGCTGTTTTGAAGTGCTTGACCTCATAATAGACTAAATGTTTTAGAATTTAAAAATAAATACTTACATCCTTTATTTTTTAACTATTGTGTTCAATTTTGCTTTAATGATGAAGGGCATTTTGTCTTTGAAAATAATTAGAAACATTTTCTTTAAAATGTTTTTTATGCTCCTGCTAAACAAGCATGTGAAGATTTCACCAAACCACATTGTTCATTTAACACCTAAGTCCATCAGCAGACACAAACCAACATAATAGAAACCACAATCACTTTGAGCTCTGATTAAACAGAAAATAGATTGTGTGGGTGCTGCCAGATGCCTTGTCCCCTACGTGACCTGAAACCAGTTAACGTCTACAATCACATTTCACAATTTGGTTTTCTAGCATGACCTTCACATACCACTTTAAGTCCTCTAAAAAGCAGGTCCTTAATGAAGGTCCCAGACCCATATCAGCACTGAAATTATGAAGTATTGTTTTAATTGCATAAAGCTTCTGCTCTAGCTTGGAGAACCAAGCATTAAATAAGTACTGAACTGGAGTCCAACAAGCTACAGGTTCCATGGAGAAAAATTAAACACAGACCCTTATCTGCCTTGTTTCTTGTGTCCAGGGAGCTCAGTAGCTCCCCACTGGAAAAAACCCAGAATGTGTTCCTGTTTTGCCTGTGAAGAAAATACATACATGGCATTTTGGTTCATTGGGGCAGCTACAGTCTAATATGTTTCAATAGGTTTCTCCTCTTTAATAGCACAATAAAACTATAGCTTGCCCCGAATGGGCACCACCCCACAAGGCAGATGTCTTTATCTATTTCTCACCCACCACTCTCAATCTAACAACTTATTTCCTCCTGTCACTGCTATATCACCTTTCTTTTCTCCATCTTATTTCTTTCCTTCAACCACAATCTGCTCCATTCATTCTCTATATCTTTTACTCCAGAAGCCGCGCATGCGCATTGCAGCTCAACAAGACAGGAGGAGGAGGGGAGACACACAGGGAAGGAGGGGGAAGACAGAGGAGAGGCAGTAGACACAGAGAAGGGGGGGAGAGACACAGGGGAATGAGAGGAGGGAGGAGAGACACAGAGGAGGGGGGAGAAACGGGAGTGAGAGACACAAAGGAATGAGATGAGGGGGGAGAGACAAAGGGAGAGAGAGGAGGGCCGGAGGAGAGACACATAGGAGACAGGGGGGGGGGGGGAGAGACACAGTGGAATGAGAGGAGGGGGAAGAGACACAGAGGAGGGGGGAGAGAGAGACAGGGGAGTGAAAGGAGGGGGAGAGACATTGGATGGAGAGGAGGGGGAAGAGACACAGGGGAGGAGGGGGGGAAACACAGGGGAGGGAGAGGAAGGCCGGAGAGACACAGGGAAGGGAGAGGGGGGGAGACACATGGGAGCGGGGAGACACACAGGGGTGGGAGAGGAGGGGGTAGACACACAGGGCAGCGAGGGGGGTGAAGAGACACAGAGGAGGGGGAAGAGACACAGGGGTGGGAAATGGGGGGAAGAGACACGAGGGAGTGGGAAGAGAAACAGGGGGGAAAGAGACACAGGGGCGGGATAGGGGGAAAGAGACACGGGTGGTTGAGGGGAAGATACATGGGAGGGGGCAAGAGACACAGGGGAGGGAGAGGGGGCAAGAGACACGGGAGGGAGAGGGGAGCAAGAGACATATGGGAGGGAGAGGTGGGGGGAAGAGACACAGGGGAGGGAGGGGGAAGAGACACAGGGGAAAGAGACAGGAGAGGGGGAAAGAGACAGGGGGAAAGACACAGTGGAGGGAGAGGGGTAAAAACAAAGGGAAGAAGAAGACACAAGGGAGGGAGAGGAGGGGGGAAACAGGGCGCGCATTGTGGCGGGAGTGCACTTACGTGCCTATCCATGCGCGCATGCGCATTGCAGCGCGACAAGACAGAAGGAAAGAGAGAGTAGGAGGAGAGGGGAGACACAAAAAGGAAATAGGGGGAAGACACAGAGGAGAGGGGGGGAGAAACAGATGTGGGGGAGAGACACAGAGGAGGGGGGAGACAGGGGAGTGAGAGGAGGGGGGAGAGACACAGGGGAGTGAGAGGAGGGGGAAGAGACACAGGGGAGGGAGAGGGGGAAGAGACACAGAGGAGGGAGAGGGGGCGCAAGAAACACGGGAGGGAGAGGGGAGCAAGAGACACAGGAGAGGGGGAAAAGACACGGGAGGGAGAGGGGGTAAAAACACGGGGGGAAGGAGACACAAGGGAGAGGAGAGGGTGAAGGAGACACAAGGGAGAGAGAGGACGGGGAAATGAGACACAAGGGAGGAAGTAGACAGAGGGGCTCATTGCAAGGCCGAAGATGAGCACCAAAGGCGCTCAACGCGAGGCCAGTAAAGTACAGGGGGAGAGGCTCGCATTGTGTGACAAACAGCATTGCCAGGCTTCACATTTTATTGCCGTCATTATTGACGGGCAAGTTGCTAGTTATTTTAATAATGGTAAGTTTGCTAATATATGCTTGTCAACACCCAGGTAAACATCAATTATCCAGTCTTCTGATGTTATCCTTGAAATATACAGTTTACAAGCCAGAGCTCACATTTTGGCCCAGTTATCTCAAGTACTTTTCTGAAAGCTTTCTTGACATTTACCGTATTCATTCTAACTATGTTGCTATTTAACTGTGTGAACTCACATATTTTTTATGCAAATTTATTATTATTTTTTTTAAATGATATAAGAAAATTATAAGAATGAAAGACAGCCTCTTAAAATACTCTTGAAATGCATGTATAAAAGAAAGCTTCTCTTTAAGGACCAGTGAACAAAATCCAGCTGCAGCAAACAGAAAGGACCCACAACCACAACAGAGACGCCCAATAAAATATTTTATTATTATCGCTAATACTGAATATTTAAATTGTACTTCATTCAGTTGCTTATTTTTTTAGAAACTGACTACACACCACATTGATCAATATAAATGGAAAGTGACTTTTTGTGCATTGCTGAAAAGGCATAATATAAAAATGAAAAAATGCAGCTATCAATGAAACCCCCTTGCTAGATTGAAACTATTGGATTGCTGTTCAAGCTGGTGCAATTCTGATAATTTTGTTTCAAATATGAAGAAGGTGTAAAAACACACTTTAGAGAAAGAGTACACTAACAATAAGTGCTTAAAGGAACACAGAAATCACCATGTGCACTCAGCAACAACAGTGTTTGGCTTGGATATTGTATGGTTTTGCTTGCACACCCCTAAAGCCCCACATGACAATCATCATAGGTAATAACATTCAAGCTGTAACTTTCACACCAATTCTATTTTAGCTTTATTTCTATGATCTTTATTGATTTATTTGTGGTTCAGTGTGAAAATCAGTTTTTTTTAGAACTGTAGGTTCTAGTCCCCCTTCTTTATTTTTTTACATTAATATTTTAATTTAGTAAAAACAAATATTTTAAAAGCATTGCAGCTCCATTTTTTCATATAATTCCTTAACACATTTTTGCAATTGTGTCTTGTGACAAAAAAAAAAAGACTATTTAAAAGAGAAAAATAGGTTTTGATAGGATTCAAACCCACTTTTGTTATTTCCACAGTTCAAGAGTCAGGAACCAGCTGCTTAGAAATGTAACGTTGCAGACAGGCAGTGCGGCAGACTGTTATTGCAGCAATAGCAGGGTTCCTCAGGGAAAGACTGGCAATTCAGCAAACGGCTATGCAGCAGTAGATACCGGGAACAGAGGTCCTCAGCAGACTGGCAGCTGAAGGCAGGAATTACCTCACAGATAGAGGTGAATGCTTGAACTAAACAGAGAAGTAGGCAAAGGCAGAACCCCTGCTAGATAGGAACACAAGCAGCATTACTGGACACAGTAACTACAGACGTGAATCAAACAGACCAAAGACTTGGATAGCCCAACAGAGTCTTACAACTGGTACTTTGGTGTGATCACAAGCAGATCTTTAAAGGTCTCCCTTGATACTTGACTGAGCCCCAGAAGCTGTCATTGACTAGGGGGTGGAGTTATGACAAAGAACAGCAGACCCATTTTCCCTAGGTCTCCCTTGTTCCCACTGAGTCTGGGAGTCAATACCGGCCATGGATTGACATGAACAATGAACAGATACTCCTGATACCAAGTCTCTATATCACTGGACCAGCTGTTTTCATGCTTTGCAGTTGTGAAAAAGAACAATCTAATAACCTAGATCTAATTTTGCAAATATACATTTTTCTATTCACAATTGTTCTTCAAATTTATCCTATATCACCCCCTTACATTTACATGTAATACATATACTCAATTTTTTCCTTGTGACCAAAGTAAGAATGTTTTTTTTTTTTATTCAATTTTTTCCTTTATTTTGTTTATAAATTGAAAAAAAACATAACATGAATAAACATATAATGTTTGAAGTAATACAAATTGCAAACAGTCGAGAAGTTTGTTTCAGAGTTCCCTTACAACTAGATTTCAAAACCTAGCATTCGTAACATTCAAACTTGGACCAGCCTAGAAACAGTACCTAAAGGCCTAGACGGGTCCTATCCTAGCGGCCCTTTGTGTCGTTTTGTGCAGAATTTGTGCCTTTACTAATAGATGAGTGAGAGTTTTAGAAATAGAACTAACCTCCGAGAGGATCCCGCAGCGTCCAGATGTCCCAGCAGGAGGCCCAGCGTCTGTATTTCCCGTCTACTTCGGCCGATAGTGAGCTCATGTTTTGTATGTATCCTATTTTTTGCCTCACCTCAGTGTTCGATGGAGAAGTGGCTTTCCAGTGTTTTGCGATAACACATCTGGCTGCTAGAAACACCTGACTGGTCAAGAACTGCTCATTTTTTTAAAGACCCCTGATCGGAAGACCCAGTAGGGCTTCGCTTGGGTTCTGCGCTAGACGTGTCCCCCATAGTTTTTCTAAAGTGTCATAGGTAAAATCCCATGTTTGGCGAATTTTGGGGCATTCCCAGGTTTTTTTTTTTTTTAAAGAGTTGTGGTGGGAATTAAACCAAGATGTTTCTTAACTCTTGTGCTGTATCCACGTGATCTTCATTAAGTAGCTTGAGTGCACACCACATTGGTCAGTATAAACGGAATGTGTCTTTTGTGCATTGCTGCATATGCATGATTAAAAAAAAAGAAAAAATTGTTATCAATAAAACCTCCATGCTAGACTGAAAATGTCTAAGGGCCTCATTCAATTGCGATTTGGCCAATTGAATAGGGCTCTATATAAGCACAGAGCATATTTTATTTACATAAGTTTTTAGTTAGTGAAGACATTACTTTTGGATAGAAGTTCCCTAACTAAAAACTTCTGTAAAATAAATATGCTCTGTGCTTATATAGAGCCCTATTCAATTGGCCAAATCGCATTTGAATGAGGCCCTAAGTGTTTATAACAATACCAATATATCTAGGCCAGAGCTAAAAACTGGAGGAACTGTAACAATTCTGTTCTGCTTCTTATTAGTTATAGTGGCCAGTGGAGCTCGACTGACCACATTCTCAACAGTACAACAGAAGTGGGGACACCATTTTAGTTTACCTGAGTGAGTGTAGTCCCTCTGGGCCCTAGGTTTACTCTGGTTGGAATCGGTTTGAGTTTCCAGCAGCAGCCGCCATCTTGTGGAATAAGATGGTGGCTCAACATTTAATAAAACATCCAAAATTAACGGGGGTGGAGCTAACATTCAAGGAAAGAGGATGTGTGCTGCATGAGCTCTGCTGAAAAAAACATATAAGATCATATATAAAGTGACTTATCTATCACCAAATTGATATATATGACCAGGATTGTGCACAGGAGGACCCAGCTGGTTTTAAAAATCAAGTTTGGAAACTTTTTCTTCTGGGATTTGCTGCTAAACCAGAACAAAGGAGACTCTGATAAACACCATCCATACTTAAGGTTCCTAGACACCAAAATTGCTTGTCTGGATCAAACCTATACAGTTCTAATCTAGATGCCTTACACTATTGGAGATCATTTTTGTGTAACAATTTGTAGATATAGAAAACAATCTGGATTGTACTCACAATAAACTGTATAATTGTGAATTATGTAAATAAAAAAAACACCCAGCAGCTTATATCTCATATAATAATACGGATATAACCTATGCCTTTTATGTGGGAGACTGTGAAAAATGAATGCAGACTACTTCTGCTTTATAAGGCCATAAATTCACATTTACTTGTGAAGGAAGCGTTTATCTTGTTAAAAAGAACACACAGTAAGAGTGAATCTCTTTGTTTACAACTTATCTGTGTACTCTACTGCCATCTAGTAGACATCTGCAATTATAACATCTTCAAAAAAAAAAAAGATGTCTGGGGCCTCCAAGAGAAATTCTTCAAAAAAGATTCATAACTACTGCACTAAAAAAACTATGCATTCTTCGCAACGCCTCGCTGATCCAGATAAACAATTACCAAAAAGTGGAACAGAGACTTCTGCACCCAGCACTAAAATGATCTGATTGTGTTTAAAGATGAACAAAAACTATTTAAAATCATACAAGAGGATCTAGAAAATATATCTCGGATGTCAAACATTAGAATTCATAACTTATCAGAGTCAGTACAAGATCTACCTCTATACATGAAAGATTTATGTGCCAAACTTTTACCAGATCTAAGTAAAGAAGAACTTAGATTGGACAGGATTCATAGAGTCCTAAGAGCCCCGCTATCCTCTAATGAAAGACCAAGAGATGTGATCTTCAGATTCCATTATTTTTCTACAAAAGTCTTATTCATGAAAGCAGCTAGATATGGTGCTCCTGGAATTGAAGGAGGTCAACCAGCTATCTTCTCGGACTTGTCATCAACTACCTTATACAAAAGAAAACTCCTGAATCCGTTTTTAGGGTTGATTACAAAGCATAGATACAAGTATACTTGGGGTTTTCCTTTTAGACTTATTATGTCAAAAGAAGGGAAACATCACACTATTCATACTCCAGAGGAAGCTGAAGTGATGCTCCATTTGTGGAACTTACCAATTCCAAACAATCTGGGATAAAAACAAAACTCCCTAATACAAAGCGGACCAAAAGTCCATCCTTACTCAAACAAGAGAAGAGACACCAGATCAGAAGTAAATGAAGAAGAAAATCCCACATCACAATTGAAAAAGAATGTGCAGAAAACCTTATGGACTCTAAGCTGAGATAACCCTGTGCCTCTTATATAAAACTGTTATATATATATATATATATATATTCTTATGCCAATACTTTTGAAAATGTTAAGTTTTATTTTTACCCCCAAACCCCCCAAATATTTTCTATATGCTTTTTGCTCCATACGCTAATTGAGTGAACTGCCTCCGTATCCAATTTTAGGATACAATCTGGCACACAATAAAAAAAGAGGTTGCTCTCCAGTCAACTGATGTTATTTCAATATTTTAAAAACTATCCTAAAGTAAATTAGAGATTTTAATAACTCTCAGAAAATACAAATATTATTAAACTTTAAGGGCCTCATTAAATTAGCCCTCGTAGTTCTCTCGGTCCTCGCAAAAGACAGTTTTTTTGCTGTTTGCGAGGACCGAATCCTCAATACGTCCCTCGCAGCCTGCTTTGTGAGATGACATCGAAAAACGTCAGAGAATATGCTCAGAGAGAGCTACGTAGTAACACACAACCATAAATCTATGAGGTTATTATTATTATTATCTTTATTTATATCGCGCCAACATATTCCGTAGCGCTGTACAGGGGGTTAGTACATGGCAAAAAACAAACTTAACACCTTAAAGAATGGAGGGCCCTGTTTTTGAGCATATAATCAATTGTACATGCTTGTTTCCAAGACACGGACACACAATTGAAAACTCGCAAACTTACAATCTAAGGGTTTAGGTGTGATACAAGAGGGTGACAAATACAAAATGGCAACGTGAATGCAATTTGTTTAGTCAATTGGAGGGGTCTGTGAGCTGTACTGTAGAGTGTGGGTGGGAGTGTTATTAAGCTGTGGCTTTGTGCAGTTGTAATTATAAAGGCTGAAGGTGATATGATTTTTTAAATAGGTGTTTTTAGTAATTTTTTTAAGGTTTTGAGGCAGGAAGTTAATCTAATGGAGCAAGGCAAGGAGTTCCAAATAGTAGGGGCTGCACGAGAAAAGTCCTGAAGACGGGAGTGAGAGGAGGTGATGAGAGAGGAGGAAAGAAGAAGGTCGTTAGCAGAACGAAGGGGCCGGTTGGGAGAGTATTTTGAAACAAGAGCAGAGATATAAGGGGGTGCACTGTTGTTGAGGGCTTTATATGTTAGGATCATAATTTTAAATTTGATTCGGGAAGCTATGGGAAGCCAGTGGAGTGATTGACAGAGAGGGGCTGCAGAAACTGATCGTTTGGTATTGAAGATGAGTCTAGCGGAGGCGTTCATTATGGATTGGAGGGGAGATAGACGAGAGATGGGGAGGCCAGCAAGGAGGGAATTGCAGTAGTCGAGTCGAGATATGATGAGAGAGTTTATTAGAATTTTAGCTGTGTCTTGTGTAAGATAATGACACATTTTGGAGATGTTTTTTAGGTGAAACTGACAAGATTTAGTTATCGATTGGATGTGAGGAATAAAAGAGAGGGCGGGATCCAGTAGAACCCCTAGACAACGGGCCTGGGAGGTGGGAGTGATGATGGCCTTGTCAACAGTGAAAGATATTTGAGGAGTGGAAGCTATAGTAGAGGGTGGAAAGATTAGGAGTTCAGTCTTAGACATGTTGAGTTTGAGTTGACGGGTAGACATCCAGGAGGATATGCTAGAGAGGCAGTTGGAAACTTGAGCTAAAAGAGAGGGGGATAGATTGGGTGCAGAGAGGTAGATTTGAGTATCATCTGCATAGAGATGATACTGAAATCCAAAGGATTTTATAAGGGTGCCAAGGGAGGAGGTGTAGATGGAGAAGAGGAGGGGGCCTAGGACAGAACCTTGGGGAACGCCAACAGACAGAGGGAGAGGTGAAGAAGAGGTGCCAGAGAAGGAGACGATAAATGTACGATCTTTTAGATAGGATGTGAACCATAAAAGAGCTGTGCCCCGGATGCCAAATGAACAGAGAGTTTGGATTAGAAGAGGGTGGTCAACTGTGTCGAAGGCAGCAGAGAGGTCCAGAAGAATTAGAATGGAGAAGTTACCCTTTGATTTGGCAGTTAGCAAGTCATTGGTGACTTTTGTGAGGGCTTGCATCTCGGAAGAATCCCTACGGGCACCAAAAGGTCCTGCAAGGGATTCTAAAGCCTCTACGAACTGCCTCGGAGCAGCCCAACACAGCCGTCTGATGCTCCCCCCTGCTCTTTAAACACATACCCATGCTGCAGGGGTCCCTATCGAGACCCCTGCAGCCTCCCCACATTAACTCCTTGCAGCGGGTGTCCCCAATCGGCATTGATTAGAGCCCTGCTGCATTTAAAAAAATGTAAATTTCCAGCCGCAGGTCCTTAAAGGGCCTGCAGCACACTATTGACCAATCCCGGCTGCAGGGGTACTGCAAGTACCCCCGCGGCACCTAACATTAACCCCCTTAATGCTGGAGGTCCCCATCGGACCCCCAAAGTCTCAACAATATTAACCCCTAGCTGCAGGGTTCCATGGGGCCCCAAGCAGTCCCCCACATTAACCCCTTGCAGCGGGGGTCCCCGATTGGCACGCTAAAAAAATTAACCCCTGCCATGGGGGTACTATAAGTACACCCCCAGGCAACTAAAATGAACCATATTACTCATGGGGCTCTAAACAGCACTTAAATTAACCCTGTCACTCATGGGGGTCAATACAGACCCCCCATAAGCCCTTAATTAACTCTTTAACCCATGGGGCTCCATACAGAGCCAAATGAGCACTTAAATTGACTCTATAACTTATGGGGCTCTATACAGAGCTCCATGAGAACTTTAACAACGCTATAACTCATGGGGCTCTATACAAAGCCCCATGAGACTATAATTACCCACCTCAGTCCAATAGGGGTCTATATAGACCCCTATAGGACACTATTAGCCCCTAGGTTAACCCTACAAGTGCCATGAGGGTCCTCCAGGACCCTCATGACAAAGTCTAAGCACTACACTACACTATTAACCCTAACTATACCCCATTAACCCATACTAAAACCTATCTAACCCTAACTGGGCCAACCTAGCCCTAACTGGGCCAATCTAACCCTAATTGGACCTATTTAAATTTATCTGGACTGAATAACCCTAACTGGGCCTATTTAACCCCATCTAGCCCTATTTAATCCCATCACTTATGAGGGTCTAAACAGACCCCTGTAAGCCTCTAATTAGCCCAATCAGTCCCATAAGGGTCTATGAAGACCGTCATAGGGCAATAGAAGTCTATTATTAACCTCCAGGACCCTCATGACACTAAGTACAAACACTACATTACACTATTCCCCCCCAATAGACCACTAAATCTAAATTAACCCCCCTCTACCCTAACCTATTAACCCCTACCTACCTAAAACTACCTACCTAAATCCCTATTAAACCCCTACCCTACTAATTACACAAAATAAAAAAAGCTAAGGTACACAAAATAAAAAAAACTAGGGTACATAAAATAAAAAACCTAAGTTACACAAAACAAAAAAGGACATTACAAACCCCCCTCACTACAAAAAATAATAAAACATCTCAAACCCCCCTGCCACTACATAAAATAAAAAAAGTTACACACCTGCAAAGAAAAAGGCATACACAAATATCAATAACATTACAGTAATAAATTCATTATCAATATACGCTTAACTACAATACATTTCCCCCTATCTAGACATCACCCCCTATCTATACAATACCCCCTAAATCTAAGCTAAATTAGAATAAATAAAACCATTTACCTTTGCAGATGTCCCTTCAGATCACACCCCCTAGGAAAGAAAGAAACATCAGATAAGTAAAAATTAAACATAACATAGAATAAATAAATAGTACAAATACAGTATTAAACTTACCTTTCCAGCATGTCCCCATCTATCTTCTTCTGTTCTCCGGCTCGGCCCCTGGAAAAATTATACATACCACTAGTATAACACATCAAACACAACAAATAAAAAATAAACATTATAAATTGAAAACTTACCTATCCGCGATGTCCCCAGCCTTCTCCTTTTCTGCCCCGGCTGGGCCCTTGATAAATCCACACTAACGGAGCTCCCCACGTGCGGGCTCCCTGACGCTAATGAGGCCTCCAGAGCCTCTTCCGGTATGGGTTAATGGGGTATAGTTAAGGTTAATAGTGTAGTGCTTAGACTTTGTCATGAGGGTCCTGGAGGACCATCATGGCACTTGTAGGCTTGACCTAGGGGTTAATAGTGTCCTATAGGCGTCTATACAGACCCATATTGGACTGAGGGTGGTAATTATAGTCTCATGGGGCTCTGTATAGAGCCCCATGAGTTATAGAGCTAATTAAGTGCTCATGGGGCTATGTATAGAGCTCCATGAGTTATAGGGTTAATGGAAGTGCTCATGGGGCTCTGTATAGAGCCCCATGGGTTATAGGGTTAATTAAGGGCATAGGGGGGTCTGTTTTGACCCCCATGAGTGACAGGGTTAATTAAGGGCTCATGGGACTCTGTTTAGAGCCCTATGAGTGATGGGGCTAATTTTAGTTGCCTGGGGGTACTTATAGTACTCCCCGCGGCAGGGGTTAATATAATTTAGTGCTGGTCCTTTCAGGATCCACAAGGAGGGAAATTAGAATTTGTAAATGCATCGGGGTTGCGATCAGTGCTGATCGGAGACCCCCGCTACAAGGGGTTAATGTGGGGGTCTGTGGGGGTCCCGATGTATCCCTGTAGCAATTGGTTAATGTGGGGTCACTTTGGTGGTCCCGATGGGGACCCCCAGCATAGAGGGGGGTTCATTTTAGGTGCCGTATGTAGGACTGCCGCTGAGGTCCCTTTTAGGACCCTCGGCAGCAATAAATGAGGGTCTTTTCCCCCTCCTGCGCCCATTGCGGGCCTCTTCCTCTCCCCCCTGCGCCCATTGCGCCCTCTTCCGCCCTCTACCTTCTTTGCCCATTGTGGGCATAGCAATGAGCGCCTTCTTTGCCCATTGCGGAACTTGCAATGATCGAGTTGGCCGCTCATTGCAGGCCTCGGCAAGCGCTATGCCCATGCGCTAACCCACAACTTTGCAAGCGTTACACACAAACTTGCAGTACGACAACTATATATGTGATACTGAAGTGCATTTACAACACTGGTGTTGTTTATTTATATTCTCTTTTTTCACAAAAATATAATAAAAAAACAAAACAAAAAACATACCATATCAACAGAGAAATAACTGTCAACACAGTAAGGGAATACCCAATAACAGCATCTCTAGAGTAAGAACCCTATTAGCAGTATACACACAGGTTTGTAATGTTAATACAAGTAAAAACGCTACTAGTGTAACGTCACTGTAGTGCCATGCTGGAAAAAAAATCAGTCCTTTTGGAATACACACAGATTGCGAAGCATAAGTCCCATAATACCATGTACAGTGATAGCATAATACATTGGTAAGTATGTACAATACATATATCAACAACAAGTCACAGCTCTTTTGTCATCACATATATAGTTGTGAGCGTACGAGTTGTTGCTAACGCTGCGGGCTCGCGTAGCGAGGGCCGCGGCTCGCACAGCGAGCCAAGGCCCTCGCGAAGCGAGGGCACTGCCCGAGGGTCTCAGTTGCTGGCATGGAGCGCCGTAGGCGCTCCATGCCAGCACCTGAGGACCTCGCAAAGCGAGGGCCGCAGTTGCTGGCATGGAGCGCCGAAGGCGCTCCATGCCAGCAACTGCGACCCTCGCAAATTTCACCTCGCAACCCAAACAGCACGACACACACATTACGACACTCGCAAACAACATACGACACACGTTCACACACATTACGGACTCGCAACACTCGGACGCAACTCGCGAACATTACAAAATGTAAAACACAATACATACACACAGAACATACATAAAAACCTTACCTACACCAAGAGGGAGCACCCAGGACCTCAAAAATGCAACTTAGACCTCGATTTTACTCGAAATAAAAGAGTTTGTAGACTAAAAAAAAATCTAAGCAAGAGAAAAAATGGCCGCCGAACAAAACGAAAACGAAGCTACAGCACTCTAAACTCGCAAAACACCACAAGAAACTCGCAAAACACCACAAGAAACTCGCAAAACGCAACAAACGACCTACGGATATTCATACCACACAGTGCACACATTCAGCATGCTTACACAGCAGCTCCACACCACTAATGCTGCAGCAACATCAACACAGATTGCCAGCTCTTCATCACAATGCTTCAAAATAGGTTAAGTATATTCATTTAGTAATGTATTACATATTTCATTATTATACACCAAACAGCATTAGCTACCTTACAATTTCATTGCCGTCATTTTTTGACGGGCAATTCGCTAGTACTGTAATAACAGCCGGTGGGGTAAACAGTCCATTGGGGTGACTTTATGCTCACCAAAGGACCATTCCTTTCCCCTTGTCTAGGGCTGGGTGCATGCTAGTGGCATAAACACCTACAGTAGTGCCAGTAACATATTACACACACAATTTGCAATCCTATTAGTCCATTTAAGCGAAGTCAGCCTTCGTGACACCCAAGAAACACTAAGGTACAGTACAGGTACAGTATAATACTGTGGAAATTATATGTCCACAAAAAACAATGTGTGTTTCTTTAAAGTATAGATAGAATATTCAACAAGCAGTAGAAGTGTCTTAGCTGCATTAAAGATATTTGGCACTAATAATTTATTTTGTGTCTCGAAAAAAAATCGTTTTTAAAGCCGACCCATTGTTGTGATGATTATGAGTATGGTTCGAGAGATGATTTGAGTGCATTAGATTGTAGAATATATCGACATATATCCCCAGAAACAGAGGGATTAAACAAAGCTTCATCAACTAACTAGTACAAATAGATACCCACAACTTCAAATTTCCCCTTCTGGATATTTACCTTGTCGTGGTGAAGGGGCTTGTGTACCTCAATGAATGTGTGAGACAAACCAAGATGGGCAGGTCATAGCAGAGAGGTCAGACAAATGGTGGTCCACTGGACAAAGAACCGGCAACTCACTCAAGTATCTTTGCCAAGAAAACCATATGGATAAGCACAACCAGAAACACACACAGATGTAACTGGTGTGATGCGTCCATATGGTCACTGAGAGTCGGACACGACTGAAGGACTGAACAACAACAACTTCAAATTTCAGAGGTAGAATTGAACAAGAGATAACCAATATCTATTTAAACAAGATTATAAGTAGGAATCAACATGGATTTATGAGGGATAGGTCATGTCAAACAAACCTAATTAGTTTCTATGAGGATGTTAGTAGGAACCTGGATCAAAGGCAACTCAGTGGATGTAGTCTTTTTAGATTTTGCAAAGGCTTTTGATACAGTGCCACATGGGAGACTATTGAGCAAACTAAGGGATACAGGAATTGCAGTGAAAATCTGCTCATGGATTGAGAGCTGGCTAAAAGACAGGAAGCGAAGGGTTGTTGGATAAATGGAACATACTCAGATTGAACTAATGTGGTAAGTGGGGTTCCTCAGGGCTCAGTATTAGGTCCTTTCCTTTTTAACATACTTATTAATTACTTAGAAGTAGGATTAGAAAGTATTGTCTCCAATTCTGACAACACGAAGTTGTGCAAGGTAATTAAATCAGACAATGATGTACCGTATATACTCGAGAATAAGCCGACCCGAGTATAAGCTGAGGCACCTATTTTACCACAAAATACTGGGAAAAATGAGTGACTCGAGTTTAAGCCGAGGGTGGGAAATGTGCTGCCCCCTGTGTCCCCCTCTTGTGTGCCCCCTCTCTCTCCCCTGTGTCTCTTCTCCCCTTTTTCTCCCATGTGTCTCTTCACCCCTCTCCCTTCCCTGTGTCTCTTCCCCCCTCTCCCTTCACTGTGTCCCTTCCCCCCTCTCCCTTCCTTGTGTCTCTTCCCCCCTCCCTTCCCTGTGTCTCTTCACCCTCTCCCTTCCCTGTGTCTCTTCCCCCCTCCCTTATCACCCTCCTCAACCCCCCTCCTCATTCTCAACCTCCCTCCTCATTCTCAACCTCCCTCTTCAACCCCCTCCTCATCCTCAACCTCCCTCCTCATCCTCCCTCCTCAACCTCAACCGCCCTCCTCAACCCCCATCCTCATCCTCAACCCCCCTCCTCATCCTCAACCTCCCTCCTCATCCTCAACCTCCCTCCTCATCCTCAACCTCCCTCCTCACTTTACCCCTATAAAAACCTCCCCCTCTCCCTTTCCCCTCACTTACCTTCAGCTTCTCCTCCAGCCTCCACTCCTTCCTGCGTCGGCACCCGGTATATGCTAATGACGGGACGTCACATGCGCACCCCGTCATTAGCATATACCGGGTGCCGATGCAGGAAGGAGAGGAGGCCGGAGGAGAAGCTGCAGATAAAGGTAAGTGAGGGGAAAGGGAGAGGTATTTAGAGGGGTAAAGTGAGGAGGGGGGTTTAGAATGAGATGGGGGGGATTAGAATGAGGAGGGGGGGTTGAGGGTGAGGAGGGAGGGTTGCGTCGTCACCCGGTATATGCTAATGACGTTATGTCACATTCGCGCCACGTCATTAGCATATAACGGGTGCCGACACAGGAAGGAGCGGAGGCCGGAGGAGAAGCTACAGATGAAGGTAAGTGAGGGGAAATGGAGAGGGGGAGGTATTTAGAGGGGTAAAGTGAGGATGGGAGTTTAGAATGAGGAGGGGGAATTAGAATGAGGAGGGGGGTTGAGGATGAGGAGGGGGGAGGGAAAGAGACATGGGGGTTAGAGAGACCGGGGGGGGGGGTAGATAGACACAGGGGAGGTTAGAGAAACATGGGGGGGAGGGTTAGAGAGAGACACCCCCCTCCTCATCCTCCCTCCTCATCCTCCCTCCTCATCCTCCCTCCTCATTCTAAACCCCCTCCTCAACCTCAACCCCCGCTCATCCTCAACCCCCCCATCCTCATCCTCAACCCCCCCTCCTCAACCTCCACCCCCCTCCTCATCCCCCTCCTCATCCTCAACCCCCTCCTCAACCTCAACCCCCCTCCTCATCCTCAACCCCCCTCCTCATCCTCAACCCCCCTCCTCATCCTCAACCTCCCTCCTCAACCCCCCTCCTCATCCTCAACCTCCCTCCTCAACCCCCCTCCTCATCCTCAACCCCCCATCCTCAACCCCCCATCCTCATCCTCAACCCCCCATCCTCATCCTCAACCCCCCATCTTCATCCTCAACCCCCTCTCCTCAACCTCAACCCCCCTCCCCATCCTCAACCTCCCTCCTCATCCTCAATCTCCCTCCTCACTTTACCCCTCTAAATACCTCCCCTTTCCCCTCACTAACCTTCAGCTTCAGCTTCTCCTCCAGCCTCTGCTCCTTCCTGCGTCGGCACCCGGTATATGCTAATGACGAGACGTCACATGCGCACCACGTCATTAGCATATACCGGGTGCCGATGCAGGAAGGAGCGGAGGCCGTAGGAGAAGCTGCAGATAAAGGTAAGTGAGGGGAGAGGGAGAGGGGGAGGTATTTAGAGGGGTAAAGTGAGGAGGGGGGTTTAGAATGAGGAGGGGGGGGATTAGAATGAGGAAGGGGGTTGAGGATGAGGGGGGGGGGGGTTGCGTCGGCACCCGGTATATGCTAATGACGTGATGTCACTTTCGTGCCACGTCATTAGCATATACCGGGTGCCGACGCAGGAAGGAGCGGAGGCCGGAGGAGAAGCTACAGATGAAGGTAGGTGAGGGGAAATGGAGAGGGGGAGGTATTTAGAGGGGTAAAGTGAGGATGGGGGTTTAGAATGAGGAGGGGGATAAGAATGAGGAGGGGGGTTGAGGATGAGGAGGGGGAGGGAAAGAGACATGGGGGTTAGAGAGATTCGGGGAGGGGGGGTTAGAGAGACACAGGCGGAGAGTGACTCGAGTATAAGCCGAGGGGGCCCTTTTTAGCCTTAAAAAAAGGGCTGAAAAACTCGGCTTATACTCGAGTATATACGGTACTTTCCTTCCAAAGCGATTTGCATAAATTAGAGAAATGGGAGACTAAATGGCAGATGAGATTTAATATGAATAAATGTAAAGTTATGCATCTGGGAAGGAAAAATAGCCATGCAATTTGTATTCTTAATTGAGCAAATCTACGGGTATCAGATATTGAAAGGGATTTGGGAGTACTTGTGGACAACCACCTAGGTAACATTATTAAATGCCAAGCAGCAGCTGCAAAGGCAAATAAAATATTAGCATGTATTAAGAAGGGTATAGAAGCAAGGGAAGCAAATATAATTCTGCCACTATACAAGTCCCTAGTACGCCCTCATTTGGAATATGGAGTACAGTTTTGGGCACCACTTCATAAAAAGGACATTTTAGAGCCGGAAAAAGTACAAAGAAGGGCTACAAAATTAATAAGGGGAATGGAGGGGCTCAGTTATGGAGAAAGACTAACCAAATTACACTTATTCTCTCTAGAAAAAGGGCATCTAAGAGGGGATATGATTCCCTTATACAAATACATGTAGGGTCAGTATAAAGCTGTGTCTAATTAACTTTTTGTGCCAAGAGGTTTTCAGCTGACAAGAGGACATCCTTTGAGGTTAGAAATAAAAAGATTTCACCTTAAAGAAAGAAAAGGGTTCTTCACAGTAAGGGTGGTTAATCTGTAGAATTCTATACCAAAGGAGGTGGTGACAGCGGATTTGATGGATTACTTTAAAAAGGGACTGGATATAATCTAAAATAAAAAGGGCATTCAGGGTTATCCTGATAATTAGAGAGGGAGTATTGATCCAGGGAGGAGTCCAATCGCCAATATCTGGGGTCAGGAAGGAATTTTATATTTTTTGGCCCCGTTTTGAGACAAAGTTTCAATGAGGTTTTTTCTGTTTGCCTTCCTCTAGATCAATTATCAATTAATCTGCATATAGGAGATCTAAAAACATTGAACTTGATGGACTAAAAGTATTTTTTCAACCTCAATTACTATATAACTATGAAATTCAAATATTTTGTAATAACGTTTAGTATATGCAACTCTCCAATTACATTCAAATATTTCATTAACTACATATATATTGTACCACAATAATATATCAGTAAATGCTATTTTGCTATTCAATTGGTCTCTGCACTATAAATGACGGGGAAATCAATAAAAGACATTAGAATTAATTGCACAAAAGTCTCAAGTTCGCAAACCGGTAATAATTTTTTTTTTTTTAACGAGTGCATAGATTACGGTTTCGGCCCCTAATTTGCAGGCTTGTTCAATTGAATAGCACAGGAATTGTAGTAAAGTTTAGCCCAGTTGAAGCTTAATTGAATCAGGCTCAACATGTTTTAAAATTAAGGACAGTATGCTTTAAAAAAGTTACAGAATTGCTTATGCCTTTATGGTATGGAGTACCAGTAAATATTATATCAGATAGTGTTGTTGGGTTCAATTGTTGAAGATAGTTTTATTGGTTACTAAAAGTTGCTCCATTTACCTTTTTGAATTTTACCCACAGTCAACCTGACAGACTGAAAATGCCCACCAGACACTGGAACAATATCTAAGATACTATACCTTTTGCTTACAAAATGATCAGAACCATGTCTAGTAAAATTTGCCTCGACATGACTCAAGATGTCTCCTTTATAAGTCACCTATGCTTACTATGTCACTGTCAAATAAAGAACCACTGAAAAGTGATATTTATCATATATTTAGTTGTCAGTATTGGGGACGTTTGCGATGTTGGTCACACTTTGCAGTTGAAGCATGCAACAGCGAGGCGCGTGGGACTTAGGCTGCAATGAGCACCAAAGGCACTCATTGCAGGCCTTGCAATGAGCACCGTAGGTGCTCATCGCGAGGCCCAGAGGATTTAGGCTGCAATGAACGACGAAGGTGCTCATTGAAGGGCTTGCGATGAGTGCCGCATGCACTCATTCAAGCCCCGTAGGACTTAGGACCGAAGCACGTAAAACGCCTGAACCACGCAACTGGAAAGATCACAAAAAAAACAGAATTATGCCTCAAATCCACTTACACACTCACGCACAGCACAGAGGGAGTGCCAGGGAGCCTGTGATTGAGGTTGCAAGTTAATTTGAGGCATATTTGTCATTTTTTCATGATCGAAAATCGCCCAAGCAAGAAAAAAGGAGGCTGAAAAAACATAAAAGGATGAAAACGAGGCAGTAAAAAACAGCCCGAAGGAAGTAACACTTAAAGCAAGTCAGTAACACTTAACCTAAGCCAGTAACATTTAACCCAAGGCAGTAACACACCAAGCCAATAACACTTAACCCAAGGCAGTAACACTAATCGTGAGGCCCCTAAACTACACGGGGGGCAAGGCTCGCGATGAGCGACAAAGGGCAATTTCCTAGTAGTATACTATTTTGAAGAACTTGACTTGATAACATGCAAAATAATTTTGCCTAGTTTATAGTTTACAGCCTTTAATTTTTAACTATTATATTTAATTTTGCTTTAATGACAATCTGTAGTTTGCATTCGCTTCTAAATGGATTACAATCTGGTAGGAATGGGAGGAACAGTGCTTTCAGATAAGATCAGTATTCACTTCTGTAAAAAATCCTCTTCAAACAGCCCCTTAACAATTTAACTCAGTGGCAGAAAAAGACCCCACAGGACAACCGTTCCAAGCAAGCTACAGACAGACTAGCAGTCTAAGATGGAACCCTCCACGATATAGTCAGGGTCACTAAAATATATATATATATATTTTTTAAATGCTTTTATGTTCCTGTCTTGCATTATATGTTATTACTTTGTTACATACTTCACAAGTTTGTGAAGTTGTTACCAGACTACAGTGGTCCTTTAACGAAGAAAGCATTTAAGATTTTAATAGTAGAACAGTAGAATTTGATTCTAACTAAATAAGTAAAGTCAGCTCCAGAGTGAAACAAGGATCTAATTAATAATTATTTGCAGCTAAGTCTTTAAATTTGCAAAAAAAAGTTGTGACTTACCTCTTCACAGCACCGTCTGCTGACTGCAGCTCTATAGTCAATTCTAGACCACAACTGATCCCTAGATTTCAGAAAATTTGGAAATAGTTTCCTCCAGTTCTTTCCCAAAGCCCACGGGAAGATTTCATACTTGGATTCTTCTTCATCCTCCTCTACTGTGTTTGCTAAGTACCTACAAAACATGTGCAGTCTGGCTTATCTGTGTCAGCTAGGTAAGAATAAATGTTAGTAGAACAAAAAAATGGACTGGGGCTGATATTTAAAACAAGCATTCCTAACAAATGGGAACTACTTTTTGTCCCTAGTACCATTGTGTTACGGGAAAACTGAAAAGGAAAATTCAACCTTAACTTTAGCAAATTTCTCAATGATTGCATTCCCCATGTCTCATTCACTGCCTTGCAGTAAAAAAAAATGTGTGTAATCATTCTGTATGTGGGCTCCAGATGTTCAACTCCTTGCTCACTGTGATTTAGGGAGTAGAGCTAGATCTCATTGATGAGCCCCAAAAAGTCAGAAACGTACATCTGGGGTTTCCTGTTTCTCCTTCTCAGCGAAGAATTGCTTGGTATTTACTGTGGCAGGCTCGCTCTTTTCCCATTTATGGGAAGAAAAAGTGTGATGCCACAACACATGAGGCTCTGAAGTGATTATTAGTAGAGGAAAATATTAGAAAGTTAAAGAAAAGGCATGACTGGGTTTAAAAAAAAACAGCAACAGGTCCAAGAAAGCTTATCCTAAAATGGTTAAAAAAGGCTAAAAGAATGAAGCTGCAGGGCAATGCTATGAAATAAGAGACCAGCTCACGAGATTGTAGTTTAAAGGCAAATGGATTTTTTTGTTGTTGTTGCATCAGAAAGAGAGTATTTGATAATGTGCCACAAGGTTTGTTTTCTTCAAATAAAGGCATTAGAGAGCAACACATTCAGAATTATGCTCTCTGCACTTCCTCTTTGTTTCAATTAAGTTTAAAAAGGTTTAATGCAAAAATACTCTTAATGTTTAAAATGTGCTCTTTTAAATGCTTGAAAAAACAGAGAGTATATAGAACCTAAATATGATTGGACAGAGGAGCAGGAATCAGATAGAGATAAATATCAATATGCTATTGTATGGTAGTCGTTTAGACTTTTCTTTTGCAGATTGTTTACTCTTTGTTTTCTTTTATGGCTGTTTAGAGTTCCCATGAACTAGGTCCCAATATGTTGCATGTTCCGCCATGTATGAAAACTGATGAGATGGTATTCCTTTGGTAATTCTTGTTGAACTTCATAATTCAGAGTTATTTGTGGTCTCAATTATCATCATACTCACAAGTACTACCTCTTCTTCTTTGTGTTATTTGTATAAAATAATATCTACTTTGGTTGGCTCAATAATCAAAACATACATGTGGTGGTGTTTCTTTGAAATATAGTGTTTCATATTAAGATTTCAAGTTTGTCAGGGTCAAGAATCATTTAAGATGACATTCACATGCCTTTTATCACATTTCTTTGAAAAGCATCAGAATAACTGTATCCTAGTCTGTGATGGCACATATGCACGCAGTTCTCCTCATGTTGGCCTTGGAATTACATCTAGGGCCAGTCCTAGATCAGATAGAACACTAAGCAGAAGAAGTCTTGGACATCCACATCTCTTATTGTGTTAAACAGGTGCAGAGCAAACTCTACCCACCTAGCAAACCATACTTATAGAAAACTACAAAGTAGGAAGTTTAGTGTGATTGACTAACTTTCCACCTACCCTCAGTCCTGGCACCCCAGCTTCATGAGATACAGTTTGGCAGAGAAAATGTCATAACGCTAGATTTTGATTAAGAAAATAATGTTTCCTCTACTGGTCCAAGGTGGAATACTTGAAAAAGGCTGGAGGTATGAGAGGGGTAATAACATTTATTTAAGTGTAGGGCTTGCAGCTAATCTTGCAACTACCTGCTGTTCAGCAAAGGGATAGGTATCAAATACTAACATTTAAAATCTCCAGTGATACACTCCTACTTCCTGATACAAAATATATTTATAGGTCCCAGGCGCAAAAATAGCAGCAAATGATGAAGATACAAGATGGGGAATTTTCTATACACATAGCGTCATATTCTATAAGCTGCTCGCAAATGCCTCAAACTCACAAATTGGCTGTGTTTTTTTTTTTTCTATAAATGTTTATAGAAAACAATCTGACCGCAAAGGCTGAACTCGTAAACCCTGCCTTTTTAGGTCTGATTTCAGGGGGCATGATCATATGATCTGACAATATTTAAGCAAACCGCCAATTTACTTCTTAGACACAGCTAATAGTAAATGAGACCATCATTATGATGCCAGTAAAACAAGTTACAAGTAATTTGCACTTGGAGGATTAAGTAGTGCCAATAAGCAAAATTTGCGATTGGGCTTGCAATCAAGCACTTTGACAATCTATAAAATGTATTAGATCATCTGTCTTAGCCCATATGGGTTTCATGATATATATTAACCGCTTGAGTCCCGGGATCAATATTACTCAGAAATAACAGTTACATTTTTTTTTTTATTTGCATATTTGTGGGTTTGAGACTGTTGTGCAATTAATTCTAGTGCCTTCCCATGCTTTTAAAGTATGATATTGTGTGTTTAATTGCTGTTACAGCTCTAATAAGTGTTTTAAAAAGCCCTTGCGAGACCTATTTAGTACTTTAATGTACTTTACCGTAATATTTTTCACAGAAACTTGATAAATGTTTCAGTTGCGGGTCAGACTTTATTTACAAGCTAGAGCTACGGGTCTCATAGAATATCGATTTTGAGTAACTTATTTATTTAGAGATCGTAATATGTAAGCTGTGCTAAAACCAATGGAATTCTAAGGTCAGTTTTGCTTCTTTGGCTGGCCCGTAGCATTTGTGGGTGGGGTCTCATAATCGGATTGCGAGTACCTAATAGAATTTGTGGCAATATTAAGAGCAGTTTTAAGTGTGTATATATCTACGAATTGGGCAATAGAATAGGGCCCATTGTTTGCAATAATTAGGATTTTCTTTTTTTCCTAAGCTACAGTAATCCTGCACCGTACTGTGAACCTTTACTTGTTATGTATCTTACTGATAATAGGTGTCTGTGAATATTATTATCCTTTATTTGTAACACGCCAAAATATTCTGTTGTGCTATACAGGGGTTAAGTACAAGGCAAAAACTATTTTAACACATTGCAAAAAAATGGAGGGTCCTTGTCTTTGAGCTTAAGATCAAATGTATACAGTGCTTTCCCCAAAGCACCTTACAAGATTGATAACTCAGAAATTTACAATCTAAAGGGTTTGGGTGTGGTACAGGAGGCCGATAGATGAGTTGTGTATATTAAGGCTGAATGTGATGGCCTTCTTTAAACAGATGAATTTTAGTGAGGTTTTGAGGCAGAAGAATAGTCTAATTGAGCGAGGCAAGAGTTCCAAAGAATAAGGACAGCATTAGAAAAGTCCTGAAGGCAGGAGTGAGAGGAGGTGATAAGAGAGGAGGAAAGAAGAAGGCCATTAGCAGAGTGAAGAAGGCGGTTGGAGGAGTATTTTGAGACAAGTGCAGAGATATAAGGGGGTGCACTGTAGAAGCCAGTAAAGTGACTGACAGAGATCTGCTGCAGACACTGAGCGTTTAGTATTGTAAATGAGTCTAGTGGAGGCATTCATCATGGATTGGAGCAGAGACAGACGGGTGATGGGGAGGCCAGCAAGCAGAGAGTTGCAGTAGTTGTGGTGACATATGATCAGAGAATTAATTCAAATTATAGTTGTGTCTTGTGTAAGATAGTGACATATTTTTAAAATGTTTTTAGGTGAAAATGATAAGATTTTATGATTGATTGTATGTGAGGAATGAAAGGGAGGGCAGGGTCCAGTAGATCCCAAGACAACCTCCCTGTGAGGTGGGGGTTATAATGGCATTGTCAACAGTGAGAGATATTTGAGGAACGGAAGAGGGTGGGAAGTCTTGGCCTTGTAAAAATTGGAGTTGATGGGAGGACATCCAGGAGGATATGCTTGAGAGGCAGTTGGTAACTCTAGAAGAGGGGGACAGATCTGGTGCTGAGAGGTATATTTGAGTGTCATCTGCATATATACTGTATGATAACGAAATCCAAAATATTGTATTACGATACCAAGGGAGGATGTATAGAGAGGGGGAAGAGGAGGAGCCTAGGACTGAACCTTTGGGTATGCCAACAGTCAGAGGGCGAGGTGAAGAAAAGATCCAGAGAAGGAGACACTAAATGTTTGATCTTCTAAGTATGATGTGAACCATGAGAGGGCAGTGTGATGGATGCCAAGAGAGTGTAGAATTTGAATAAGAAGATAATTCTCTACAGGAGAATTAGAATAAAGTGACCCTTGGACTTGGCGGTGAGAAAATCATTAGTGACTTCTGTAAGAGCCATCTCTGCAGGGTGTTGGGGCTGGAAGCCAGATTGGAAGGGGTCAAGAAGGGAGTTGGAGGAAATAAACTGGGTAAGACAATTGTAGATGAGCCGCTCAAGCAGTTTTGAAGCCAGGGGAATTAGAGAGATAGCTAGATGCGAAAGCAGGGTCAGATGAGGTCTAAAATGGAATAGGATCACGCAGAGAAGTTGTAAAGTGAGAGGATTATAGTAGACTAGTGATTTAATCCTCTGTTACAGGGTCAAAGGAGTCCAAGTGGCTGGCAAAACCTTCCCCTGTGAGGTGTAAGATTTCCTCCATAGTCGTTCAGCAGTGCAGGAACACCTCAGGATGTAGTGTGTTTGTGTAGTGTTCCATGGCTGTCGGTCGATGAGAGCAAGAGTGTCAAGGATGGATGTCATGTTGTATTGTGAGGTGACAATATCAGGGCAGGCGAGGATGGTGAGTGTGCTGAAAAGGGGTTGTAGCACAATGGAAATATGTTATGGGTCAAATGCTTTCAGGTTTCTGGTGGCCAGTAGTGAAGACCAGTGAGTGGAAGGTGTGGTGGGGTTGCAAGTTAGGATCAGGGATATTTAGCATCACTGATGGCTATATGCCTTATTCCAGCCAGTGACAATATAGAAACCCTTTTCCTTCCACAGCTATGTTTTTATCTCTAGCAAAGTGTATTTAATCTTGATAGTTCTGGTAGGATGCGGCAACACTAGCCTTGTCATTAGTCAGATGACTTGAAGCACCTTAGTACACATACTGTACCATGGCCCTTAAATAAACACACCATGTTTTGCCGACAGAGCCTTTGCTTATATTTTTGCGATTCTCTGTGTTTATTTACTATGTTTTGCTTTCCATATAAAACAGTTCTTTCTCAGGTGTCTGGACCTTTTCCATTAGTAGCACACTCTTTTAGCCTCCTAAGAGTCCCATCCATTTTGAGATGTTTATCCTTCTCTGCGCTTCATGTATTAATACATCTTTACTTTAGTTTAGTTTGCAATGTCAAAGGTTCTTCATTCCACGGTTGGTGGACTTGTCCAGTAGTACGGTCCTCTGCGCAATACATATAAAACGTTTTACAATGTTTACACTCTCAAATAAGTAAAACTTTTTACAATGCTTACAGTCTCAAATAACTTCAAACACTGCCCACTGCCTGCTCAGTTTTTCAAATGATTAACTATCTGGAGTGGTTAATCAACTGGTATTCTTCAACTGCTATGATACTGAAATGTGCACTGCAACATCCTGGAACCACACACACACCTCATAAACGAAGTTCTAATACAAGAAAAATTGGCAGATACATTATCAACCCATAACTTGTTTCAGTTCTGAATACTGTGGCTTAGATCAAAGTTTACCAAGCATTTTATCTGTTACTTCAATACCGGGTGGAATTTAGATATTCATTTATTCTCTATGATTAATACTTACCCAAGGAGAAAATCCTAAATAAATGATGGTCCTTTCCATACTTCCCATCCAGTTTTATTTGCTGTTGGTAATGTATTACAAAGCAGATTCTTGCCAGGCAAAACATTTTTCTCAGTTTATCAGACCCATTAAAGGTAAATGGAACTGAAATCCTGCCATTGACCAGGGTATGTGAATATTAATTACTTTCTTGCAGGTCCTAGATTCCTCTCACCTCATGACAGAGTGGCTCCTCTTATTTATTATTAATATTTATATGTGGAGCTGCGCCACTAATGATCATTGTTATTTTACTGTTTTAATACAGGTAAATAATATTGAAAGTACTGCAAACTTCTTAATCACATATTAAAAATGTTTCTTATTCTCCTGAATATAACACAATATACAACAAAATACAGACTTAAATATATAACCACTTTTATTTCAATGCCCATACAAACACTTTTGTATTAGCTTTAATATACACTTTGCATGCAGAAATGTATTACTAGAACTAGTTGCAAGCTGTTACATTTCTATAGTAAAGTTCATGATAATAGTGCTAGATGAGTTCCTCTCCTGAATATAGCATATACAGGGAGTGCAGAATTATTAGGCAAATGAGTATTTTGACCACATCATCCTCTTTATGCATGTTGTCTTACTCCAAGCTGTATAGGCTCGAAAGCCTACTACCAATTAAGCATATTAGGTGATGTGCATCTCTGTAATGAGAAGGGGTGTGGTCTAATGACATCAACACCCTATATCAGGTGTGCATAATTATTAGGCAACTTCCTTTCCTTTGGCAAAATGGGTCTAAAGAAGGACTTGACAGGCACGGAAAAGTCAAAAATAGTGAGATATCTTGCAGAGGGATGCAGCACTCTTAAAATTGCAAAGCTTCTGAAGCGTGATCATCGAACAATCAAGCGTTTCATTCAAAATAGTCAACAGGGTCGCAAGAAGCGTGTGGAAAAACCAAGGCGCAAAATAACTGCCCATGAACTGAGAAAAGTCAAGCGTGCAGCTGCCACGATGCCACTTGCCACCAGTTTGGCCATATTTCAGAGCTGCAACATCACTGGAGTGCCCAAAAGCACAAGGTGTGCAATACTCAGAGACATGGCCAAGGTAAGAAAGGCTGAAAGACGACCACCACTGAACAAGACACACAAGCTGAAACGTCAAGACTGGGCCAAGAAATATCTCAAGACTGATTTTTCTAAGGTTTTATGGACTGATGAAATGAGAGTGAGTCTTGATGGGCCAGATGGATGGGCCCGTGGCTGGATTGGTAAAGGGCAGAGAGCTCCAGTCCGACTCAGACGCCAGCAAGGTGGAGGTGGATTACGGGTTTGGGCTGGTATCATCAAAGATGAGCTTGTGGGGCCTTTTCGGGTTGAGGATGGAGTCAAGCTCAACTCCCAGTCCTACTGCCAGTTCCTGGAAGACACCTTCTTCAAGCAGTGGTACAGGAAGAAGTCTGCATCCTTCAAGAAAAACATGATTTTTATGCAGGACAATGCTCCATCACACGCGTCCAAGTACTCCACAGCGTGGCTGGCAAGAAAGGGTATAAACGAAGAAAATCTAATGACATGGCCTCCTTGTTCACCTGATCTGAACCCCATTGAGAACCTGTGGTCCATCATCAAATGTGAGATTTACAAGGAGGGAAAACAGTACACCTCTCTGAACAGTGTCTGGGAGGCTGTGGTTGCTGCTGCACGCAATGTTGATGGTGAACAGATCAAAACACTGACAGAATCCATGGATGGCAGGCTTTTGAGTGTCCTTGCAAAGAAAGGTGGCTATATTGGTCACTGATTTGTTTTTGTTTTGTTTTTGAATGTCAGAAATGTATATTTGTGAATGTTGAGATGTTATATTGGTTTCACTGGTAAAAATAAATAATTGAAATGGGTATATATTTGTTTTTTGTTAAGTTGCCTAATAATTATGCACAGTAATAGTCACCTGCACACACAGATATCCCTCTAAAATAGCTAAAACTAAAAACAAACTAAAAACTACTTCCAAAAATATTCAGCTTTGATATTAATTAGTTTTTTGGGTTCATTGAGAACATGGTTGTTGTTCAATAATAAAATTAATCCTCAAAAATACAACTTGCCTAATAATTCAGCACTCCCTGTAAATAACCATATATAGCATTAGGGACATTACCTAGGAATGATACATATTCTGCCGCACTGATATTCTTTCCATGTTCTGTTAAAAAAAGCTTGTAGTTGTGTAATACCTGAAATAGGTCACTGATGTCAGGACATCGGAAGCTTATTTTTTATTTCTGTAGATTTTATATAACAGAGAAACTAAAACAAATGGCATGTCCCACTCCACGCTGATGATAGCCAGTAAGCTTGAAACAACTGTATGTGGATAGGATTCCCAGCTTGTATATAATCCAACCTTGGGCTTTGCATAAAAGCTGTGTAATACAGCAGGCATAAGCTTAAAGGAAGCCATGTTTAAAATGGGATATGGATTAATGAGCGGGGCATTTGTGTGCACATTTGCATGTCCCTGCTCAGCTTCCCAGAATGCAATGTAATAACAGTTTTTCTCAGAATTCTGAGCTGGAAAAGTTTTTTTTAACTTATGTTAGACATTCAAATGTGAACACAAATGTACTATTTATTTACTGTACTATTGTATGGTGGGGGATTCTATCGCTCTCTTTCCCACCATATATTAAATGATTGTTGTGGTGAACTATCTACACATAAGGTTCACAACAATTCAAATGTGAACACAGATGTACTATTTATTTACTATACAGTATATATATATATATATATATATATATATATATATATATATATATACCTGTGAAGCATTGAAAGTTATTCAATATATTTTACATTTATTGTTATGCTTTAAGTGCAAAATACAGTACTCTAGATCACTGTCTCTCAACCATTTTGGTCTGGTGACCAATGCTCATGAGAACCATGTTTAAGACTGAGAACAATTTAAGCAGGGTGATAGTAATAGTTATTTAGTTTTGCACTGATTACAAAGATTTTAACTGCAGATATGTTCCTTAGTAATTTATCCATAACTGCAACTAATGGTAGTGGTATATTTAAAGGGCCAATGTAGTCATTTTTTCCTATATAGTTAATGCTGATAACAGGTAGAAAGTAAAAGAAAAAGAACACAAACTACATTTTTTTTTTTCAAACCAAATAATATTATTTTACTGTAGCCATCCATTTTCTTTTATCTCTTGATCCTACCTTTTTCAGAAGGGTGTGTACGTGTAACACGATTAGCTTTCCATTAGTGCTGCTACTTCTGGCAACTCTAGGTGTGACATTCCTACTTTGACAATTTGAACTTCCTGTTCAATTAAAGGCTCCTCTCATCTCAGGAAGTTGATCATATGAAAACAAAATGGTAGATCCCACAGCAGCATGATTCCACATAAAGGTTATATATCAGAGGTTGTATAATTTTAGTTTGTATTCTAAAAATATTTTGCATATTTACTTCAATATAGTATATTTTACATGTATGACTACAGTAGCCCTTTAAATGGTCAGGCTCTCTTCATCCCTCTTTATACTTAAAGAACCAACATTTATAGTCTCAAGAACTAGCACTGGTCCTAGGACCAACTTTTGAGAACCACTAGTCTAGATTATACACAATAACTATATCTGATTTGTTTAACTAAACACACACTCAAAATATTTTAGATAATACTCACAAAGCAACAAAGAAATTGACTCTGGTGTGCTCATTTATATTGAATCCAGCTCTCTTGAAATAAACAAATGTCATTGCCAAAAGATACTGTGCAAAATGAAAAAGCAAATATATTTATTGAATAATTCAGATTTTTCTTTCTTCAAATAACATTTTATGGAAGTAAATAGGCTTTTGGCTACAGTTTATGATTAACATAAAATAAATTATATTTGGATTTCTCTCAAGTACAGGGAGAATAAATATTAGCAGTCGTTAGCACAGTAATATAAATATTTTATACATGTATACATCTCATTTATTTTACAGAAGAGAATTATGCTTGGAATACTTAGAATAATGATCTTCCTTACATTTTTATACTAAAAATACATATCTTTCTATAGCAGCAAAGTTTTGAGAAATGGGACCTAGGATTTGCTATGCATTGTTAAATAAATCTCTTTCCTTTTTTTTCCCCTTTATTCAGGTATTCAAAAGAAAGACAGCTTTTTTATTGTTATCTCCTACAAAGCAGTACTGGAATCAGCATGGAAGTGTTCACAATCACTCACCTAATGCTTTCTATGCAGTAGGGAAAAATAGACACAATAAATTATTATCACATATATAGTTGTAAGTGTACGAGTTATTGCTAACGCTTGCGGGCTCGCATAGCGAGCCGCGGCCCTCGCGAAGCCACGGCCCTCGCATAGCGAGGGCTGCAGGCGAGGGCCTCAGTTGCTGGCATGGAGCGACCCTCGCAAACTTTACGTCACAACGCAAACAACATACAAGACACGTTAACACACATTACGACCTCGCAACACTCGGACGCAACCTGCGAACATTACAAAATTCAAAACACAATAAATACACACACAGCACATACATAAAAAGCTTACCTACAGCAAGAGGAAGTATCCAGGACGTCAAAAAAGCAACTTACACCTTCATGTCACTCAAAATAAAAGAGTTTAGACAATAAAAAATTCTCTAAGCGAGAGAAAAAATGGCCGCCGAACAAAACGAAAACGAGGCTACAGCACTCTAAACACGCAAAACACCACAAGAAACTCGCAAAACACCACAAGAAACTCGCAAAACACCACAAGAAACTCGCAAAACACCACAAAAGACCTACGGATATTCCGCTAAGACGCATATCACACATTACCCGCCATTTTACGCCAATGCGGAAGTACACGACTACGCTAACGGTTTGGTCTCGCGCACGCACCGTATTACACTGCACACATTCATCACGCTTACACAGCAGCTCCACACCACTAATGCTGCAGCAACATCAAAACAGATTGCAGCTCTTCAACACAATGCTTCAAAATAGGTAAATTATATTCATTTATTAATGTATTATATATTTCATTATTACACACCAAACATCATTTGCTACCTTACATTTTCATTGCCGTAATTTTTTGACGGGCAATTCGCTAGTTAATAATAATAAAATAACTTTTATAGCGCTTTTCTCAATAGTTGGACCCAAACCACTTTCACAATACTTTCCCAGATATTGTGTTAACTGAAGGCTTTAAAAAAACAGATGTCTTAAGCTTTTTAAAAATGTCCAATGATGTTTAAAATTTGATTACCATGGTGAGACTAAACGCTCTAGACCAATTATGCCAAGCGTCCTTTTGGTACATTTAATTGTAATGCACTCTCTGATTGAAGAGTAAGAGTAGGGTATAGGGAACCAATAGTTCTTCTGGTAGATGGGCCTCTGGTTATTTAGAGCTTTGAAGCATTATGCATTACTTTAACGGTTTATCTGTAAGCCCCAGGAATTATACATTGCAGTAATAAAGCCAGGAAGTCAGAAAGGCATGGACCAGTTTTGTCAGATCTTCTGAAGAAATCAAGTACTTGCTATAATTTCATGTGAAAGAGGTTTTGTTAGCCGCTAATCCAGAATCAAGTTCCACGCCAAGATTTTGCACTTATTCTTAATTATGTATCTGTAATCCTCCATATAGTAGGCCTCTTACCTGATCATGCTTCAGTTATAATTTTACAAAATTATGGTCTTCCACTTAGAGTATCTCTGTTTGGTCTGGGGTTAGCTTCAGTCCCTGGCACTCTTCCAGTCTAAGAGATCTGCAAGACACTGGACCAGCGACAGTGGATCATTTGTGCTTGGTTTAACTGATAAATTTGTGCGTCATCAGCATAACAATAATAGCTTAGACCATGTTGTGTTATTATATCACCAAGCATGGAAGCATGGATACAGCAAACAACATGGGAAATAAAATAGATTCTTGTGGAACTCTACATGTCAGTAGCGTAGGTGCACAGGAATTAAAAATGAGAACACGGATCTGTTTTGTAGGAAGAATCTGAACCAGCTCAGTGTTTTACCATCCAGTTCACATTATTTCTTGAGATTGAATTATAGTGAATTATAATATTACAGAACAGTCACCCATGACTCTTGCCATTAGCAGATCATTTAGGACACGTACTAGAGCCATTTCAGAACAATGCTTATTTTCTGAATCCTGACTAGAATGGGTCATATAAGTTGTTGGATGACAACTAGGACTCTATTTGGGTTGCAACACTTTCTCAGTGACTTTCCCTATAAATCAAAGGCCTGCAGTTAGCAATATAGTCTGGGTCAAGAAAATGCTTTCTTAGCAGAGGCCTGAATACTGCTTCCTTTAGTAGAGTTGGAAAACACCCTGTCTGCAAAGAGCATTGTAAATTTCTTGTGAACACTGAGCCAATTAAGTCCATCCAGTCTACTAAAACGTGTCTGGGGCTTGGATCCAGATTGCAAGCCATGAGAGACAATACTTTGACGATTTATATGTCGTCTTCAGCAACTTTGTCAAAGCTTGTGCAGGCGGGTATAGACTAGTTGCTCCGTTTCCTAAGTGCCTAAAGTTTTTCTTGTGTCACTGAAAGGATGGAGGACACGTTATCAGCAAAGAAAATATCAAACTCATCACACTTTGAGAGAAGGTTGAACTAGATTGTAGGCATACTGGTGAACATAATAAAATAATCTGAGATGACATGTTGCTGCTGCTGCCACAATTTCTTTGTTGAAGAACTCCGATTTCATGTATATTTTATCATTTTAGTTGACATATAATATATAGGTATTTTGAAATGTATTACTCTTATTGGAATTACATTTTCTTGCAGGACTTTATATTAAGGAACTCAGAGTTTTTCTGATTGATAGTGCATTGATATTCCTGGGTATATCTTTGTAGTATAAACCTGTCCTCCATTATGCAAACATTTCTGACTCCTTTCAGGCCTGCATTCCCTCTTTTTCATCTCCCTGGTGGTTCATTCAAACCAGGGAGCTTGCTGGTGACGTTTGAGGGGCAATCTTGTCCTGTGCTGTGGTGACACTAGTGCTATAGTGATAAACTAGAGACAGCATTCTCACAGTCACATATTAGAAATATAACTCAAATATCAGTCTGATACCCCTTAATGGACAGTATGTAGATGTACCCCAGGAGTAGCTATAGATAATTCGATTATAGAGTGGTCTAATAACACAACCGGGTCTATTGTAAGATAAGAAAAAGTTTAATAAGTATGGAACAAATGGAAATTTGAGTCTTTTTTGTGGGTGGAGGAGACAGCTTGTATAAAGACCAAAGCATGCACCAAGAACAGCATATCCTGCCCAATGAGAGCTTATCATCCAATCAGGCATTGAAGTTACCAATGTTCAGAAACCTGCAGTGGCCTAGCACTAGTGTAGTCAACATTACTCCAAATTCTTCAAGAAACAGCTTTCCCTCTCCAGATGGATGGTAGACAAGAAAAATTCTCAATCCCAGCCCTGTAGCATTTATTGCTGCTACAGACTCAAAGGAGTTAGGTTGTTCAATAAAAAAACAGTTTGAAATTCAAGCTTAATTTGTAGTACACCACTTCTCCCCACATTCATTGATGTCTTCAGTACTGAATAATGATGGGGCATGAATTTAAATCTAGCCAAAGTTCACTAAGGCAAGTAATGCCCAAGTGGCTGGGGACTATTTTTTACAGGCCTGTATTTGCAACAATCCTTATAACTGACTTCATATTTTGAATAGCAATTCCTTGAACTCTTATCTAAATCCTGGTGATATTACCAATTCGGGTCAAGATGTAGAACAAATTGCACAGTACCTTGCTGTTTTCCTTTGTTGTATTCTCCAAGTCAAAGGAGGTGTACTTGGTATGCCCTTCTTGTGTTGAAGATCTCAGTCTGAGGAATGCTAGGTGGTGTCTTTTGGTATTTGGTACACTGAGATATCCAGATTCTTGTGTGATTTGAAGAAGGCTAGTGATACCACTCAGCAGAAAAGAAAAAGTACAAAATGCCTAAAACAACAATCTATTCGATAGTGAAAAATAAGGACCCTATTAAAGGAGACGATTTAGCTAGAGGTGTGAAGGCTGTGACTAAGCACAGGTCACAGACATTAGAGGAAGTGGAGAAACTGTTGTACATATGGATTAACGAAAATGATTTGCGAGAAAGTAAAGGATGAGCGGACAAGAAGTGGTAAGAGCAATGAAGAATTTAAATCCAGCCATGGTTGGTTTGAGAATTTTAAAAAGATAATTGGCATTCACAGTGTGGTGAGGTTGTTAGTGCCAATAAAGAAACTGTAAAAAAAACTTTGTTAGGGAGTTTAGAGACTATGTTAAGGCTGAGGCTTTTATTCCCCAACAAGTCTTCAACTATGGTTTATTTTGGAAGAAAATGCCTAACATCACTAAAGAAGAGAAGACATTGCCAGGGCACAAGCTGATGAAGGACAAGCTAACTCTGTTGGTGTGTAGGAATGCTAGTGGGGATTAAAACTAAGCCTCTACAAGTCTACAACAGTGATAACCCCAGAGTTTTCAAAAGAGAAAATGTAATAAAAAGCAAGTGAAGTGTAATGTGGAGGGCCAACAGCAAAGCCTCAGTCACCAGGAAGTTCTTCATCGAATGGATGAATGAAGTGTTTGGCCCCACTGTAAAAAATTATTTTCAGGAAAAAGCACTACTTCTAAGGGCTCTATTAATCATTGACAATGCTCGTGTTCACACTCCAGGCCTGGAGGACAACTTGCTGGAGGATTTACATTTTATAACTGTTTTTTCCCCCTAAAACAACTCATTTGATCCCGCCCATAGACCAGAAGGTCATCTCAAACTTTAAGAAACTGTATACCAGAAGGGCTTTGAGGTGACCTTGGATACGGAGTTGACACATTTTAATATCCTCCACTCTGTCCCTCTGATAGATAAGGCCTGTCGAGACATTTGAAGATAAAAAGATCATATATATAATAATATAAATAATATATTTTTTATTTGTTATGTGATGTTTATTATTTACCACTGTCCATGATGTCTGGTCATTTATTATATGAAGAGATAATTATTTTGGTCTCATACACAGGTATTTCAAATAATTTCAGATGGCTGAGAAGGCCTTGAGAAGAAAACATAGAACTGTCTCAGAAAGATAATGTTCAGACTTACACACTTGTATTCAATTCGCCATTGTTCTAGCCAAGAGCTATCCAAACAGGTGCAAATAGCGGGAAATGGTTTATTCAAACATAAATAAAATAAATTTGTCTCAAAGTATAACTAAAAGTCAACATGAATATTCCATGATATTTCATAGTTGGAGCATGTTTGCCCTCTTGCGTACATAAATAACCTCTATATACCATTTTATTGACTTATCTTAATTATGCATGTGTATACAAATATGGCGGGAGTATATTGCAATTGGTGGAAATCAGCCTAGTGATGGGGAGTGGGTGAAAACGAAAGAGTTTATCTATTAGGATAGGTTGGGCGTCTTTCTGTCTGTGCTCTCTGGCATAAACTTCTACCCATTCGTTTTTTCTCTGTGATTATTCACTATATCTATCTTTACTAAAAAGTCTTCCTAAAAAGAAGACCAAACGGGATTAATTCTAACCAATTTAAGGAGCAGTCCTATTCAGAAGGGGGTCCACAATTTAATCTCATATTTTGGGTAAAGTATAGCTGCAAGTTTTTATTATTACATTTTACAATAGAACTGAAATGGTCTAGATACAGTCTTTCAGTTACAATTGTTATGGTGGGTACAACCTGAGATAAGGTATTGGGGATCATAGTCCGGACATGATACCTAATTCATAAATGTTCTTCCTTCCTTGTGTCCACTCTATCAAAAACAGACTGATTGCTTTGTTAGATTAAGTGTATTCAATTACCATATGTAATAAAGTCCCTTATCATATAATCTAATACATATAAAATAATTCTATTTAGCATTATATTCTAAGATTTTTTTATATTACATCAGCTATTCTATTTGTTTATCTTTATTGCAATGTAGATTTTTATACCTGATTTAGCTATTTACTGTTTTCAAAAAGTAATTTGCCATATCACTGAATATAAATACTAAATATAGTCTATGCAATAGACATCTGATTGTTATCCAAGTTTGACAAGAATTTATACACTTCCTATTGGTTTTTATATTGATCTATCAGAATATAGAATGTTTTAAATGTATTGTCATCCAAACATTTAAAAGGATTTTAATAAACCCCTAACTGATTTTATTGTGATCTATCTGAAAATAGACTGTTTCCGCATGTTTGGTACATACAGGTGTTCATCTTCTATTGTTTTAATAAACACTGTTCTGCATAGAGAGTATACTTGTCTATAAATTGCTAAGTGTACTAAATAACGTGTATTATTCTAGACATTGTAATATTTTTGTCATTATCCTAATTGCATGACAGACCTGCCGTGCAGTCTCTTACAAGACCATGATCTATACCTGGAGGAAATTGTGGCCAGAAGTTGTAACTCCAAGGAACTTGGAGGCTGAACCTAGCCCAATAGGGAAGGACATTGTGTCTCTGGGCAAGTCCATGGGCCTTGAGGTGAGCAATGAAGACATCAAAGAGTTAGTGGAGGAGCACAGACAAGAGCTTATCACTGAGGAGCTGCAGGAACTTTAAAGGGAACAGTAACAGATAGTGGCTGAGGAAATTTTTTCAGGTAAAGAGGAGGGAAGGGAGGAAGCATCTACTGGACTGATCAAAGAAAAGTGTTCTAAATGGGTTGAATTACAACATTTTGTTGAAAAGTATCACTCTGACAAAGCTCAAGCAAGCCGAAATGCGGACTTGTTTAACGATAAACAATGTCTCAGTTCAGAACATTTTGAAATGTAGGCAGAAGCAAGTTTCTAGAGAAACTCCCTAGATCAGAGTCTCCAGCAGGGTTCAGTGATGTTAAAATGTTATCACATTACCTTGTCTGCAATTTTACAACAACAATCCATCCATAAGAAATCTTGGATTAAGTCATCATCTGCAATAAAAAAATAAACATATGAACCAAAAAAATAATATTACACTATGCACATAGTATTCTTCTTTTTTTTATTGTGCATGATTTGACATACATAATAATACATCCTAAATACATAAAATTATGAAACAGAATATATATCCATAGTTAAATAACATTTTATAAAACCTATAATATCCATATCTCTTGTTACTATTGCACAAAAATATATACATAAATTCAATTTATCTTAGATATACATAAATAAATCCATTAGCTATATGAATCTACCTGTACATCATTTCTATTGCACAACTTCCCATGCATAAATATCCCCAAAACAAGAAAAGGAGATCGGGAGATGATGATTTACAGAAGCTACTCTAATTTCTAAATGTTAAAGTGATCAAACCTTTACAAGATTACAATTGTAAAAAAGCTTTATCTATATCTTTAACTTAATTCTCCTAAATATTTGTCCCATGATTTCCATTTTTGTTGGTTATTACTTGAATTAGTGACTAAGAAGTATTTTTCTAATTCTCGATTTGTAATTATTAAGACTTCAGACCAACTTGGGACTTTCAATTGTTTTCATTTAGAGAGTATAAGAAATGTGGCCACTGTTAAAGTTTGGTGCACAAAGAATTCTGTTATTTTGCAAAATAATTCTTACATCCTTACATTAATTCTCTAAGTTCATTCTTATATAAATTACTGAAATTTGTCATTTAAATACAAAAAGTGGAATCATCATTGCAAATAATAATAATAACGCTTCAGCAAGAATTGTTGTGTTATAGGAAGAGAAAAATAGTGATAAGAGAGCATAAGCATAACAGAACATTTACTTTGGCATTTTTTATTTATACACTCAATTCCAGTCTAGCTCTCACCAATTCATTTCATACTTCTAAAAGTAGGCATGGTGAGCAAATTTGTTTATATTTACTTAAATATACACTGGAGTTAATATAGGCATTTTAAATAAACATATTTCTAAATATATGCAAGCCATACTGTATTCCCTAGTTGTAGATGTCCAAATGAATTGCAGATGTCAAAGTATGAATATCAGATTACTGTATTTCATTGATTCTAAGACGCCGTCAATTGTAAGACTCACATTAATTTCGGTATCGCAACAGAAACAAAGCTTTGATTCTAATAAAAATTACATTTATTAGAATATATTTTATAATTTCTTCGAAATGTCTTTGAATATATTATAATTATAATAAAATTCAATTTACTAACAATAACAATTGGGAAACACACTAAATGGAAACAATGTAATATACAATTTCACCTCAGGTGATTCTTTTGAGCCATCTTTATCTTTATTAACTCATAATACATTGTTTTCCGAGTCATTGAGAGCATTGATTTAGGCATAAAACAAAAGGTGTGGTGCTGTCTGCAGGGTGCAGAAAAAGTTGTAAAAAAACCCCCAAAAAACAAAAGCAAACTGTGATTCTAAGACGCCATTGGTTTTAAGACACACCCCGTTTTTAAAGATGTTTATATAATAAAAAAGTGCACATTAGAATTGAGGGAATACTGTATTTTATATATTTAGGTACTACTTTTAGTTAAGGTATACTATATCTGGTTGTATTAAAGGTATATAGAATTTTCCTGGGTTTCAAATGTTTCATAAAAAACAGCCACTAATTAGTAGAAAAATATGTATTTTATTGAAAAGAATGTTGAATGCTGGGTACTGTTATCTGGGATTGCACACCCCTAGGAAGCTTACATTACAGTGTGTACAGGTGGCACAGCATCTGGGTACAGGATGTGACTTCCAGGAGGAAATGCTGCCAGTCACATGGCTGCTGGGGTCACAGCTTATTTCTCTCTGCCTGTCTCCTTGTGGGAAATTTAAATAACAGCAGCAGTGATGCAGGGAACAGACAACTGCAGGTAAAATCTACTGTGTATGTGCTGTACAGATTGGCACACGTTAGAAAGTACTATTTATTTTCATATGAATCTGAATATGAATTTCCCAGGCTGCTTTACAGCACAGACAGCAACCCCAAATGTTTCAGCCTCTGCTTCCTCATGATTAGCCAAATCAATTGTTTAAATGAATGCTCATTTAGCCTGGGTTTGGAGAGGGTGTTAACCCTGTTTTTCAACTATCAGAAATTACAAGACATCTTGCTAAATTACAAGTAAGCGTTTAAATGTTTATTTTAATATTTTTTCATGTAAAACATTTTTTTTACACTACTGATAATCCTCTATCAGATGCATTAATAATCCAACTCAATTAGATATGCCTTTAAGGATAAAATATAACTTTTATTGTAAAAGATTGTAAAAAAAGAAAAAAATAGTAGTAAAATTATCAATCCCTTAAAAATGATGGTACATTCGAATTATTTTACATGTTGCATATTGTAAATGTTATATTATAAAAACATGTTTGCCTCCTACCATTAAAGATATAACAAAGTGTAGCTGTGTTTAGAGAGTTGCATCAACTTTGAAATAGCTATGTCTCAATGTTTACCAGTTCTTTTTTTTTTCAAATTTCTTTGGTGTTAAGAGGTAGCAAACCAGTACATCAGTTCATTATTCAAAGATAAATAGTCTCCGGCATAGCATGTTATTACTGATTTATGCAATTTGTCACATAAATGTTCCGTATTTTAAATGTATTTAAATAGTAATAGTGCACATATCAGAGGTCCTTCAAATATATCTGCCGGACTACCCCCTTCCCATAACTTATTCTTAGAACTACCAAATTTTAGTTCTTTTGTCTATTGATTAGTTTATAACAAAAAGAACAAAAAGAAAATACATGAAATATACAAAGGCAACTTTGTTTTTTTTGGGGCTTTAAATGTACACTAAAAGCATTTGCAGAGGTGGAGGCTCTACGGCACCTCACAACCCCTTACAAGCGACCACACAAGCGGGACTTTAAAAAAAAAAAAAAAAAAAAGCACACAATGACAAACTACGGACTAAAACAAAAAAATACAAACCGCGGGACTTAGAACATAAAAAATTTGTGGACTTACACAAAAACAAATACGACTCGCGGGACTTAGAAAAAATCCATTATGGACTCGCAAAAATACGACTTTAACAGACAACCCGCGCATAGCGGCAAACATTACAAAACACAAGAATACACACAAAAATAAAATAAAAACCTTACCCACACCCAGGACCTCTGCAACACTGCTTAAACCTCCATTTCATTCAAATTTACAAAGTTTAGACACTCGAAAATCCCCTAAACGAGAGAAAAAATGGCAGCCAAAAAAATGAAAATGAGACTACACGACCCCTAAAGCCGCTAAATACCACAAAACAAATACGGCTTTTACAAAAACCTGTACGACCTACAACATACACCATTAGCAAGGACGCTACATCATACAAACTCGCCTACCACATACACATTCGCCTCCATTTTACAACACTAACTTACACAATGCGGAACTACCCAGCTACACAAACGTCTTCCCCTCGCGCACGCAGCCTATTTACACTACACACTGCACACATTGCTCACACTTACACCTCAGCTCAACAGCACTGCAAATCTACATTATATGCTGCAGGAACATCAAAACAGATTGTTAGCTCTTCAGCACATTCATTGCTGCATATATTAATTACAAAGAGGTAAAGTATATTCATTTATGATTTAATTAATTAATTAGCATAAAATAAATGAAACAGACACAAAACAAAAAAAAATTAACACCACATTAACGCAAACAATTACAAACACCTTCACCGCGCCACCCACAAGGAGCGCCAACGCTCCTCATATGCCAAAGGCGCTCAACGCCAGCCTTGCAATGAGTGCACAAGCATCTCAGACCACCAAAACACTTACTCTCTGTGGCAAACAGCATTACCTGCATTACAATTTTATTGCCGTCATTTTTTGACGGGCAATTCGCTCGTTTTATAATATTTGGAAGATATCCATATTAGGTTTTGAATACTGCATGCTTTCAACTGAATGCTCTTTATTACAGTCAACATTTGAGCCTGATTGAAATAGGCCTGATAGTGCTAATCTATCAGATTAATAACAGAATACAACATTTTTTAGTAAGAGACCTCCCCTGGATTTATGTTTAGTCAATATTTTATGTAAAATTCTTTTGGTGAACATTGATAATACATTTATTAAATAATGATGTATTTTAGGTAAGATTACTTTTAACAGCCGTTATACGACTAACCAGTAAATCTAATATTTTTAAAACTTCCATTACAGTTTTCAGTTTTAGGACTGATAGATATCTGACTTGTCTGGGATTATTCTGCATTAATAACATTTTAGAAAATTTAGAAAAAAGGTTTGGTATCGATATGTGATATTTGTGATATTCTCCTCAGACAGGCAACTTTTGTATTGTTTATCTCTAATAAAATTTCCTGTAATGCCAGGTTTATTTCTAAACTAGTAACTTACCCGTCATAAATGACAGAATTATGTTATATTCAATTGTCTGTGCTGTCTCTCTCTGTGTGCCTCTCTGTGTGTGCTATCTCTGTGCCCTCCCTCTGGGCTCTGTGTGTTCTCTGTCTCCCTCTCACCCCCTCCCTCTCTCTCTCTGAGCACTCTGTCTCACTCTGCGCTGTGTCTCTTCCTGTGCACCCTCTCTCTGGGTTCTGTGTGCTGTCTGTCTATCTTCCTCCCCCTCGCTGTCTCTGTATGCCTCCCCTCCTCTCTCTGCTTACCTCTCGCCCTCTCTCTTCGTCCCCCTCACTCTATTTGTCTGCCTCTCGCCCCCTCACCCCGGGCTTGCAGGGAGCACTGTGCAGGCACATTAGCGTGTCTCTGCCGTGGAGGCGCAGTTGCTCCATTCTCCAGGTAAGTATAGCAGTCAGCAATTGAGTAACACCTGCACAGAACGCATCTCGCAGGTGTTACTCACATGCTGATATGTATTATAGTGGATTGCTTCAGCCAATGGTTCCAATGCAAGCGCAAAAAGAGCCAGTGAAAAAGGACAACCCTGTCTCATCCCTCATTCTATAACTATCTTCACTCGTTCTATAACTATTTTCTTATGGTCCACACAAGGTTAATTTAAGACAGTTGAGGGTGAATGATAAATTGGCCGCAGCAAATCAAAAAAGGTTCCTCTGATTCCCATATTTTGCAGCACTGCATATAAATATTTCCAACTCAGCTATCAATATCTCAATATCATGGGTCACAATTATAGAGTGGACTAGCGAGTTGCCCGTCAAAAATGATGGGGCAATAAAATTGTAAGGCAGGTAATGCTGTTTGCCACAGACAGTAAGTGTTTTGGTCGTCTGAGATCCTTCGGCGCTCATTGCGAGCCTCTCGGTTGGTGTATTTTTTGATATCAGGCGCTTTTGCGCGCTATGTAAGGTCCGCGCTGATCTCCTTTTTGCGCTTATTGCAAGCCTCTCCCCTGGTGTAGTTTGTGTCCTATGAGCTTAGTTGGAGCTCCTTGTGAGGCACGCGATGAAGGGCTTTGTCTTTTCTTGCGATACTCTGGTGTGTTTTTTTTCTTTTTGTATATGTATTTTTTCATGATAATTAATGAATTAATGAAATCTTAAATTAATATACTTTACCTATTTGTAATTAATATATGCAGCAAGCAATGTGCTGAAGAGCTAACAATCTGTTTTGATGTTTCTGCAGCATACAATGTAGATTTGCACTGTTGTTGAGCTGAGGTGTGTCAGCAATGTGTGCAGTGTGTAGGGTAAATAGGTTGCGGGCGCGAAGGGGAAACCGTTTGTGGAGCTGTGTAGTTCCACATTCTGTAAGTTAGTGTTGTAAAATGGCGGCGATTGTGTATGTGGTACGTGTGTTTGGATGATTTAGCGTCCTTGCTAATAGTCTATGTTGTTCCTCTTACGGGTTTTTGTAAAAGTCGTATGTGCTTGGTGGTGTTTTGCGAGTTTAGGGGTTGTGTAGCCATGTTTTAATTTTTTCTCTCGCTTAGGGGATTTTCGAGTGTCTAAACTCTGTAAATTGGACTTAAGTTTGAGTACAAACTGACTTTCAGACTTCTTGGCTGTCCCCCCTTGCTGTGTGTAATGTGTTTGAATTACCAAAAAACTATTTATGAAACAATACATACAAATATCAGGCATGTTTAACATGAATATAATCACTATAGCAAACTGTTACACACAAATATAATGCACCCACTATTAAAGTACACTGAAACAACCACCTCTATAGTACAGTAAATATACCCAAGACTGAACATGGCACCACCAGTACACTGAATCTCTTAGTCTAGGGGCCCAGTGGAATGAAACAGTACAGACAGCCGTGACTAGCACATGATGGTTTGTAACATTTTTCAGTAAGACTCACAATGGGTCTGATGGTATGTACGTTTGGACCAATGAACTCCAAACTTTGAAGAATTTGACCCTATTTATGCCAGAGTCAGTTGGTGCTGCATTGGTAGTCCAGAGTGGGCCACATGAACCTGCCTTCCTACTTCACGTATTAGTGAAGGGGCTGGGTCCTTATTGCTCCTTGCCTTAAACATTATGCTTCCAAACAGAGGGCATTGCCTCATTTAGGTCACCCCTGGCACAATCTTAGTCTGTTGGGGTGTTACTCCACCTGACTCACTTCCAATTTTCTCTTGAGGAAGATTAATGACAATCACAGTGCTTCCTAAAATGGAGTTGAGCTTCTGCTGTGGGGTCTCTACTTTTTCCATGTGATCCCCGTTAAAGAGTTGAAACTGCTCCTGTTGTGAAGGGACTTCCCTATCTCACTTTCTATCTACTGCTGCGAGGCACTAATGCCAACTGCGCTGTTCCCTTCTGCCCCTGGGGAGCACCTGAACCCTCCATGTCATCCTTCATGCAACCTCCCATGAAATCCTGCTGTTGAGAGTGTGTAAGTCTGCGAGTTTCTATCCTAAGTACTTTGAGAATTCTCCATGGACATTGGATTCCTAGCTCAAAGACAGTGCCCTTCTTCCTTTGCTAAATGTTAATCTGTATTTATCACTGTCTGAACCTAATTTATGTACAGGGCTACGGAATATGTTGGCGCTACGGAATATGTCGGCGCGTTATAAATAGACTAAAATAATAATAATGTGCGAAGAGGAATATAGAGTGGACCGAATCCACAGAGCACTAGGAGGTCGGTCATCCAACTCAGATCGACTAAGAGATGTTATAGCGCGGTTCTATTATTTCTCCACCAAAGACAAATTTATGAGAGCGGCTATAACCGGTATCCCTGAAGTAGAAGGCTGCCAACCAAATATCTGCTCTGCAACAAGAGGAAGAAGCTAAAACCCATTTTGGAACTTGTACTAGTCAGAGGTTGGAAATATAGCTGGAGCTTTCCTTTCCGGCTGAACATCTCCAAGGAGGGGAAATTGTACACCATTCGATCTTTTGAATAAATATTCTTTTATTAAAAGGTATGCAAAGTCCATACATAAATAAAACATTCTTAACAGTCATAAATGTCAGTTCTATCAAGTCATCTAAACATAAAATTACCATTTTGCAGCATTTAACTGACTAAACCTTCTTGTTTTTTAATTTTTAGTGAGAAAATGTTCTAGTGTCTAAGCTGGTTTTTCCAACCATATAGAAAATACAAGGCAAAATGAGCCAATTAAATTCTAGAGTACACAGTTGATAGGAGTATACAATATAAAATGTATTACCTATCTATTTTAACTAAACTATCATATACCATATCCCCCCCCCCAAAAAAAATAATAATCATTGGCCCCTCATGGCGGCCACAAAGCAATCCCGGCTGATTTCTCCCTCTTACCTCAGATCCTCCTTGCCATCTAGTACCACTGAAAGGTCTCCAAAGCTCCCCCACTCCAGTCCACTCCTCAGAATCGCTTCAAGCAATTACAGGCATTATACTAGGGGAAAGCTAAAGGAGGATGTTATCCAAGGGTCCCAAACTATCTGGAATTGGGGCATCCTATCTAAAACAATATGGGTTAGCCTCTCATTAATAAGTAAATAGTTGATCTTCCTAATTACCTCTTGAAAGTTTAGATTCATGTCCTTCCATCTACTAGCTATGTGAATCTTTGAAGCTAATGCCATTATTTGAAACAACTTGTTCTGGGGTTGCGACAAGTTTTTAATATGGACCCCCAGTAAACAGGATTCAATTGAAGGAGCTACTTCTTTATGAAAGAGTGTGGAGGCTAAACGGGTCAATCCTTCCCAGAGATTCTGGGCACGTGGACAGGCCCACCATACATGAATATGATCCCCCACATCCTGGCATCCCCTAAAGCATTTGTTACTCTCCTGCGGCCTAAACTTCTGCATTTTATCAGGAGTACAATAGGCCCTGTGAAAAACTTTGATTGATGTTTCTAATAAAGCCGAATTAAGTGATCCTTTTGAAAGATTTGAGCAAGATTCAGTCCATTTGTCCCAGTCCCACTGTACCCCCAGATCCTTTTCCCAATGCAGCATAAACTTGGGTTTCTGGCTCCCCGTAGTGCCCAGAAAGGTGTTATACAGAGAACTCAGATTACCTTTGGCAAGTGGGAGATTTTTACAGATAACTGATAGCCAGGAGGCTCTGGGGGGCCCGGAATCCTTAACCATCTTGGTAACCCAACTTCTAATTTTTAAGTAATTGTAGTTGGCAAGTCGTGAGTCGTGCAAAATTGGTCATAGGTCAGTAGTTTGTCATTGGCGAACCAGTCTCCTATGCGCTCCAGGCGTCTGGAGGTCCACCAGAATTTAGACATAGAACTTGAGTCTGCTAGAATTTGTGGGAAGGACATAACTGATAGAAGAGGTGATAATTCCGTGCTATGTCGATGCCTAGAATTAGCCCATCTCCAGGCCTGGAACTTTAAGGAGATCATGGTGTTTTGATGAGTCATGAAAGGGGCAGAGTCCTCAGGAATCCAAACCAACTTATCCCAACTATGTGGAGACATTTGATAATTTTCCATAAAAACCCAAGATGGATGGTGTTTCGTAGAGTGAGCTCTAGGCAAAGGGGCCAAGTGTGCGGCTTTAAGATAAAGTCTTAAATTCGGAGTCACGAGGCCACCTCTATTCTTGGAGCGAAACATCCCCTGTCTGGGAATGCGAGGGCGTTTATCGTCCCATATGAACCGGGAAATGCTATTCTGGAATTTGTCTAGGTCTTTAAGGGAGAGAGGGATAGGAAGGGATCTAAATAAGTATAGTAATTTAGGTAAGATATTCATTTTCACAGCCGCGAAGCGGCCTGTCCATGAGATCTTAAAGCTCCTCCATTTCTGCATATCCAATGTCAGAGATCCTTTACAAGGGGGGAAAATTTGCACCGTACATATCCCCGAACTTGGAGGTAAGTCTAACACCTAAGTATTTTATAGACTGTGCGGGCCAAATAAACTGGTGATTAGCTTTGAGGATGTCAATCTCCCCCTGCGGCAATCTTATCCCCATCGCCTCAGTCTTCTCAACATTCAGCTTGAGACCTGAGATTCTGCCAAAGTCCTGAACAGTGGACATGAGTGCAGGTATGGATGAAAGGGGATTGGTCAGGGTGCAAAGCATGTCATCCGCAAAGAGAGAGCTTTTGAAATGCTGGAGGTCTACCTGTACCCCCTGGATGACTGGGTTGGCTCTAATCGCTTGCGCAAGGGGTTCTATGGCAAGAGCAAATAACAGTGGGGAGAGCGGACACCCTTGCCTGGTCCCTCTTTGAATGTGGATGTCGGCTTTTTGATCCCCTGGGAGTTTTAGATTGGCTGCTGGGGAGTCATAATATCTCTTAAGTAAATTAATAAAGCGTCCCTTGAATCCAAATTTGTCCAGAATCTTATATAAATATGGCCATTCTACCGTGTCAAAAGCTTTCTCTATATCTAAAGCTAAGAGACAGACTGGTATATTAGACTTCTGAGCCATGAACTGTGTGTTCATGACCCTCCTAACATTGTCCCCGGCCTCTCTAAAGGGAACAAACCCAGTTTGGTCCTTGTGGATCAGATCTGGTAGAAATTTAGAGATGCGGGTGGCCATAATTTTCGCCAAGATTTTGACATCCCCATTGATTAGGGATATAGGGCGATAATTTTTCACCTCTAGAGGGTCCCTGCCATCTTTTGGGAAAATCACTAAATCAGCCCGGTTTAGCTCCGGGTTCATAGGCTCTCCGTTAAATATGGCATTAAAAAGAGATGTCAAGTGGGGGGTAAGAAGGGGTTCAATTTTTTTATAATACAAGTTAGTAAAGCCATCCGGTCCTGGGGATTTGCCCAACTTAAGATTCTGGATGGTAAGTTTAACCTCCTCCTGTGTTATTTCTAAGTTCAAATCATCCAGTTGATAATCCGGTATTTTAGGGAGGTCGCATAAATTTAGAAAGGAGTCTATATCTGATCCACTGCAGTGGGGTTGCGAGGAGTATATTTTTTGGTAATAATTTTGAAACGTTTTTTGAATATCATTGGGGCTGTAGGAGATTTGATCGCCAGGTATCCTAATTTGGGTGGTTCTGGGTTGGGAGAATTTATTGTTTAGTCTTTTAGCCAAAAGGGAGTCAGGTTTGTTTGCCTTCCAGTAATAGAGGTGCTTCATTTTTCTCATTGCCCGTTCAGTTTGATGGGACAAAATAGCGTCCAGCTCTAGCCTAGTCTGGTCAATTAACTAACGCCCCTGAAGAGAGGGACGCTGTTGGTTTTTCTCCTCTAACCTCTTTAATGAGGTTGAAAGCTCTGTCTCCTTCTGCCTAAGAAGTTTCTTATATATAGAGGACAGCTTAATGCAAGTTCCTCTAACAAAAGCCTTATGGGCAGACCAAAGCCATCCAGCCCCAGTTTCGGGGGAGTCATTAGTCTCAAAAAACAGCTGTATGTCATTGGATATGGAATCCATACTACTCGGGTTAGACAGTAGGAATTCGTTCAGAACCCATTTATAGGGAAGTCGAGGGTTAGGACCCAGATCCAGCTCAACTAGTACCAGAGCATGGTCTGACCAGGGGCAAGGGACTATCTCAGAGTTTATGGTAGAGTCGTACAATGAGGAAGTGATAAGAAGAGCGTCAATCCTAGAGTATGTCAGGTGAGTCTGGGAGTAGAATGTGTACTCTCTCTTGTCTGGGTGCTTACCCCGCCAGGCATCAACTAACCCCAAACCGTTTAGTAAGGACTTAATCTGATTAGTCTTGTTGGGGAATCTGTTGGTCGGTTTTCCAGATCTGTCAAGGGTCGGGTCTAAGGTCAGGTTAAGGTCCCCCCAAATTATCAATTTCCCCAAATCCTGAGCCTCTAGTTCTTTTAACAGGTCTATGAGAACAGAGTAGGGAGAGTTCGTAGGAGAGTACAGAGATAGCAGCGTCATTCTTTCCCCTCTTATAGTCCCAGTTGCCATAACGTAATTGCCATCCCCGTCTACCCGAGTGGATTCTACCTGGAAGGGAAAGGTTCTATGCAATAAAATTGCACAACCAGCTCTCTTAGTAGGGAGAGAGGCCAGATAATAGGTGGGGTAATCCTTATGTAAGAATTTAGGTTTGTTGCCAAGGGAAAAATGGGTCTCCTGCATGAAAATGACAGAGGGAGTATATTTTTTGTAGAATGCAAAGGCCTTCCTCCTTTTAAAGGTGGAATTGAAGCCCTTCACATTATGGGTCACTATGGTGTATTTAGAAGTAGCAATTGAAAGTTGGGAGTGTAGGTGTATGCAACCTTACCTAATAGCTGCGCACGTGAGTGACGAGGAGTGGAGGAGCCCGGAGAGCAGACAGAAGTCCCAGCGGATATGCTGTTGGCGGCGGAGAAATCTCTCTTTTATCAAGAGGGCTGAGAGCAATGAAAAGGGAGAAAGGCAGTTTAATATCGGAGAGGTAGATAAATCTGGGATAAAACAAACAAGCCAATAATAGAACAGAAAAAGGAAACACAAAAATAAGAAAAATAAAAAATCAGAGCAGTAAAACAGCAAGTTTACAGTACGTCTAAACTTCAAGCTGTAATTTCAAGAATATAGCAGGATAAGCATAAAACAGTCGACTACACATAACCCTTCTATCTCAGGTCGCGGGCCCAACTTTGAAGTGGCAGAGAGTCCAGAGTCTGCTGAGTATACCAAGCGCTTGTCTTGCAGATCGCCTATATAGTCCCGGAAGCCATGGGCCCCTCCAGGATAGGGACTAGTTTGCCATGAACTTGTGCTGGCTTTGGAGTCTGCTGCCTCTTAGGGATAAGTGAAACAAGGTGCTCTTGGTTTGCTGCTGTCGTGGGCTCCGGGCATAGCTGTAATCTCTGCAATACATCTAGGCAGTCTTCCAGGAAGCGGGTGGTATAAGTCTTGCCGTGATAAGTGAAAGTCAGAGCAAATGGAAAGTTCCAGCGGTACTGGATCCTGTGCTGAAGAAGAATGGCAATAGCCGGTTTCATAAGTCTCCTCTTATGCAGGGTTTACGGGCAGAGGTCCGCATAAAACTGCAGGGTTGAGTCATCCGGCCCCTTGATAGTATGCAGCTTCCTGGTGGCCGATACTAGAAGATCGCTGGCCTGCAGCCTTAAAAATCTAACAATAACATCCTTGGGAGCCTCCAAGCTTCTCGTACCTCCCAAAGCTCTATGGGCACGCTCAGTCTCCCACACACTTTCAGGCTGATTAGGAAGGATTATAGGGATTGTATCCCTCAGGTAGCCAGACAGGTCCTGTATCGCTCTCGGTATACCACGGATGCAGACATTGTGTCGGCGGGACCGGTTCTCCAGATCCTCTATCTTATCCGTGAGGTCAGAGATGTGAATGGAGTTTTGAGCAATAGAGGATTGGTCTCTTTCTTGCGCCTCGGCCATCCGATCCGACGTGTCCTCCAGTATTTGAGTGCGTTGCCCCAGGTCCTTCAAGTCTTGTCTTAGAGGATCAATAGCTTTTGCCAGGAGCCGCTCAATAGTAGCCATTGACCTGGCCGAGAGGTCCATATATTGGCTAGGAGCGTCAGGAGTACCTTCCCTGTCTGAGCCATCCGAGTGTTCTGAGGCGGATTCCGCAGGGGGGGGGGGGAGCATCTGGCAGTTTTAGGTGTAAAGTGCTCCCTTATGCCCTTCGCCGAAGCAGTTCTTTTGGGTTTCGGCATTTTGGAATACGGGCCGCAGGAGTCAGCAAAGGGTCCGTGATGGAATCAGCCAGGTATAAAATAGGGGGAAGCTATGCCCCAAGTGGTCTGAGTGAAAGTCCGCTGGCCCAAGTAGTAGAGTTTGTCCAGATTATAAAGTTGAGTTGAGGTAGGTGATAGCTGTGCTGCCAGGCCAATTCCCCATTCGTCTCTTTATTCCATAATTAGAGTGTAGTCCCCAGCCGGGCCTCTGGAAAAGCCTTTGGAAATCCGGCCAAACAGAGAGTAGTCCTTTGGTAGACGAGTGGCACAAAAAGTTGTACCCTCTTCGGGTAGTCTGTCTGCTTTTGTTGACAGGAGCCTGTTAAGTAGAACTCAGCCGTAGAATAGATCAGTACAAATAGTAAGCAGCAATGAATGGCAGGGAGACTTCCACTCTTACTTTATTCGCATAAAGCCAATGAAGATCTGCAGTATTACAAATGTCCACAGGGTGGCAGCATTTGTGCTGATGTTGTAAGAAATTAACACAGTCCATGCAACTGGCAATGAAAGCACAGGTCTCAAATATAGGTAGACACAATATTTTTGTTTGATGCATAAATGTTCCATAAAAGTGCCTAAAGATAGCGTCACTTTCTGAGACCAGGTACACTCACAATGCTCCCAAATATTATGCAATTCAGTCTCTGGCAATGCTGCGAGATAAGTCTCTATAACAAAAGCTTAGTCCTGAGAGGGTAGCTTAAAGAGTTGATTCACACCACCTTAACCCCAGATCTCAGAATTGTGTGGGGATATGACAATAAGTAGAGCACTGTGTGCCTTGCAAGTTGGGGAGAATTCAGGCAGCTTCCTCCTCCTACCCCACCATGTCTCTTTGATAGCAGCCACAGTTCCTTATATGTGGGGAGAGTGCTAATCACCCACTATTAGCTTTGGGTGCACTGCTCCCTCATTTGGTGATATCTGTTACTCTCCTGGGGCCCCTCTGGGGAGTCACAACCCTCTGGGGAAGATCCCCCCTACCTGCAGCCGCCGGGTGCGTGTACAAGATGGCGGCCTCGCAAGATGGCGGCGCGTTTAGCGGGCTTTCTGCCCCGTCTTCAGAGACCCCACTCTGGCCATAGGGGTCACCCAGGGATCCCGGCCGGATCCAGCCGCCACTGGGGTCTGCTCCAGCACAAGCCCAGGAGCTGAGAGAGAGAGCCCCGAAGTCTTCTGGGGCCTCAGGCGTCGCCCCGCAATCGGAGGCCTGCTGTGCTGCTGGGCCGCCAAATAAGCTCCAAGTCGCTCCCCGGGGGATGGGGGCAACCTCCAGTGGTGCCCCTGATGGCAGGTAGGACACAAGGAGCCGCTCCAGGGCAAAATAGCAGTCCCTATTCGGAGCTCAGTACGGAGCTCAGACAAACACGTCTGACTTCACCAGACGCCAGCTCCGCCCCCCTCTCACCATTCGATCTTTTGAAGGAGTTACACTTCAAATTCATCTGCCAGAAAATGTCAACCCTCCTCCTGAATCAACCCCACAACAGAGGCGAGGTCCGAGAAGTCAAGCTACTACAACAACCTAAATATGCCTCTCATTATTTGTCTAATGGACATATCAATACTAGGTGACTTCACTTAAGCATATTGGTCTATGTATTGGAAGTACCCTGAAGTGCTACCTACTGTATCATTTATCTAATTTTTTTGCAGTTATATGCTTGTTTACACATACGTTTTATCTAGCAATGTCAAAAAAAAGTGCCCCTATTGGGCGTAAATATAGTTTAATTTTTAGGGCAAACCTTCTCAGTATTATTCATTGTTCTGGATACTAGTTGGCTCAAGGATTAAAGTTAAGAGGACAGATGTTGCTCTCCTCTAGGTAATTTAAGTTACTGATATTTCTACTTTTTAGTTTTTTTCTCTTTTTCTTCGTTTCTTTCTCTTCCATAGTGACCCATAGAAATATATCTATACTCACTTACGTAGTTACTATAACAAAATTGCCTATCTCCTTTGAGGTACCAGTAAGCTAGTTAACTACGAATCTCATTTTAGAGCACAACTTGTTGCATAAATTGTCTAAGTCTGGTTTATCCTGCTCTGGCTTCTTTTTGTCTTTTTTTCCATATCCATATTTTTCTCAGGGAACCCCGCCCTTAATTAACAGACCTCAGTCTCTTGCTCCTCGTGTCCCAGCCAGCAGGTCATCTTGCTTCAGTCTAGTAAAAAGCCTGACTGATTAGTTGATATCCTCAGTCTCTTTCCTCTATCTCAGCACCAGGTGAGTAATGGACAAAATAAGTTCACATAATGCACAAGGCTTAAATGAGCATGTTAAAAGGGGGGTAGCCCTTCAGGAATACCATAGACTGGGAGCTGATATTGTCATGATACAGGAAACCCACTTAAAAAAAACTCAATACCCAAATACTGGGGGAAAACATACTCACAATCATATTATGTATCTGCTACAGATAAAACAAAAGGTGTCGTCTCGATTTTGTTTCACAAAATACTTAATTTTCAACACACTAACACTCAAAAAGACGTTGAAGGCAGATATATTGCAGTTCATGGAATTATTAACAATAGTTCAGTATCACTTCTCAATGTCTATGCACCAAATTCAGACCAGTCCACTTTCTTTCTCAGAATCTCAAATCTAATTTCCAATTGGCAACATACTATATGGGTTATAGGAGGAGATATGAATGCAGTTCTAGATCCACTCAAAAATACGTAGATCTGGACCCTCTACCCCATCACAAATCCCCACCGCTACCAAGGTTTTTAGATCAATCCTAAGCCAAAATTGCTTATTTGACACATGGAGGGGGATGAATCCGACAGGGAAGGACTTTACCCTTTACTCAGCCAGACATAAATCCCAATCACGCATCGACTATATATTGCTGCTACAACAACAAATGGCTTCTAATTTGATTGAAGCAACAATTCATCCTATCTCATGGCCTGACCACGATCTTGTAAGTGTGTCACTGTGTGATTTGCTCCCCTTCTTGGACATTAAAGCCGGCAATTCTTAATGACCCTCTGACAAAAGATAAGATTAATAAGGCTTTGGTGGACTACTTTGCATTGAATAGTGGTGGCGAAGTAGATGGGGTGGGAGTCTGGGCAGCCCATAAGGCAGTATTGCAAGGGGTTTGCATACAACTTGGCTCAATAACAAAAAATTAGATCAGTCTCAGATAAACAATTTGAACAAAAAAATGTCAACCCTTCATAGACTGGTCGCTGTTCAGAATTCACTTCAGATTTTCAAGGAAATTCTTCAATGTATACAAGGATTAAAAGAGATTCTGCAAAAGAAAATAGTGACTATATTGCAGCGTACACACTCTAAATGTTTTCGATCCTCCAACAAACCAGATACAATGTTAGCTAGAAGACTTAAACAACAGAGAGCAAACTCTTTTATTCCTAAATTACTCACTAAAGAAAATGGCATGGTACACCAACCAGACCAGATTACTAAGGCATTTCAACAACTTTATACCAAGCTGTACTCAATGCCTGTCCATTCTGGGTCACAAAGCCATAAATCCCAAAGAGACTTTTTTGTCATCCATTACAATACCCCAATTTGAGAAAAGTAAAGTAGATTCTCTCACATCCACTATCTCTGAAGAGGAAATTAGAAGAGCAATAGGGGCTACTAAGCCTCATAAGGCACCTGATCCAGATGGATTCACTAATTACTATTACAAGCAATTCATGGAAACTTTGTTACCTCACCTCCAACATCTATTTAATGAGTTCCTCTCGGGCCAAACTATAAAATTGAATTTCTGGAGGCAAAAGTTATAGTAATACATAAAGAAGGCAAAGACCTGATGCAGTGTAGGAGTTATAGACCCATATCTTTAATAAACAATGATATCAAATTATACTCCCGGATCATAGAAAATAGATTGGCCTCTTTGCTGCCGACCGTGATTCATCCGGACCAGGTGGGCTTTATCCCGGGTAGGGAAGCGCCTGATAATATTAGGCGAATCTTTAACCTCATGGATATTGCTTCAGACAAAAAATTACTACTAATGCTTCTATATTTAGATGCAGAGAAATCGTTTGATAGGATTGATTGGACTTATATGAAAGAAGCATTGCTTACATTTGGCCTTAGTGAAAACTTTGTAGGAAGCATTATGACCCTTTTTTCTGCCCCCTATATTTCCTATCAGGGTTTCAAGTCTCAATTATTTAAGATAGATCGGGGAACAAGACAGGGATGTCCTTTATCGCCTCTACTTTTTGCTCTATGTTTAGAACCACTAGCGATAGCATTAATGGAAGCTCCAGATGTTAGTGGAATCAAGTTAGATGATAAAGAATATAAGCTAAGCCTATTTGCGGATGATATTCTCCTCACAGTTACTAACCCATTAATTAGCTTACCTAGCCTATTTAAAACATTGAGAAATGTTGGCCATATATCAGGGTTTAAGATTAACGCAAATAAAAGTGAAGCTCTTAATGTCTCATTGCCCAAGCAACTGAAAAATTTGCTGACCTTAAACTATCCCTTTAAATGGTCCTTACAGTGGATATAAAAAGTCTACACACCACTGTTAAAATGTTAGGTTTCTGTGCTGTAAAAAAATGAGACAAAGATAAATCATTTCAGAACTTTTCCACCTTTAATGTGACCTATAAACTGTACAACTCAATTGAAAAACAAACTGAAATCTTTTAGGTGGAGGGAAAAAATAAATAAAAAAATAATGTGGTTACATAAGTCTGCACACCCTCTTATAGCTGGGGATGTAGCTGTGTTCAGAATTAAGCAATCACATTCCAAATCGTGTTAAATAGGAGTCAGCATACAGCTGCCATCATTTAAAGTGCCTCTGATTAACCCCAAATAAAGTTCAGCTGCTCTAGTTGCTCTTTCCTGAAATTTTCTTAGTCGCATGCCACAGCAAAAGCCATGGTCCACAGAGAGCTTCCAAAGCATCAGAGGGATCTAATTGTTAAAAGGTATCAGTCAGGAGAAGGGTACAAAAGAATTTCCAATGCATTAGATATACCATGGAACACAAGTGGAGAAAATATGGCACAACAGTGACATTACCAAGAACTGGAGCTCCCTCAACAATTGATGAAAAGACAAGAAGAAAACTGTTCTGGGAGGCTACCAAGAGGCCTACAGCAACATTAAAGGAGCTGCAGGAATATCTGGCAAGTACTGGCTGTGTGGTACATGTGACAACAATCTCCCGTATTCTTCATATGTCTGCGCTATGGGGTAGAGTGGCAAGACGAAAGCCTTTTCTTATGAAGAAAAACATCCAAGCCAGGCTACATTTTGCAAAAACACATGAAGTCTCCCAAAAGCATGTGGGAAAAGGTGTTATGGTCTGATGAAACCAAGGTTGAACTTTTTGGCCATAATTCCAAAAGATATGTTTGGCGCAAAAACAACAATACTGCACATCGCCAAAAGAACACCATACCCACAGTGAAGCATGGTGGTGGCAGCATCATGCTTTGGGGCTGTTTTTCTTCAGCTGGAACTGGGGCCTTAGTTAAGATAGAGGGAATTATGAACAGTTCCAAATACCAGTCAATATTGGCACAAAACCTTCAGGCTTCTGCTAGAAAGCTGAACATGAAGAGGAACTTCATCTTTCAGCATGGCAACGACCCAAAAAGACTGAGTGCTGTAATAAAATCAAAAGGTGCTTCAACAAAGTATTAGTTTAAGGGTGTGCATACTTATGCAACCATATTATTTTATTTTTATATTTTTTCTTCCCTCTATCTAAAAGATTTCAGTTTGTTTTTCAATTGAGTTGTACAGTTTATAGGTCACATTAAAGGTGGAAAAAGTTCTGAAATGATTTATCTTTGTCTCATTTTTTTACAGCACAGAAACATGACATTTTAACAGGGGTGTGTAGACTTTTTATATCCACTGTACCTCATAGAAAGTACCTCATTATCTTTAAAGAAATATATTCAGATCTTCGTACCTGGTGTTCATTAAATATCCTGTGGTTTGGTAAAATACACACCCTTAAAATGAACACTCTCCCTAAACTGCTATACCTTTTTAGGACTATACCATCATCCATAAATCTTAAAAACATAGCAACATTACAAAAAGCAATATTTAAATTAATCTGGGGCAATAAGAAACCTAGAATATATAGGGTGACCATGATAGCAACTCCTGACCTTCTACGATACCATAAGGCGGTGAGATTAGTCCAAATGGCTAAATGGAATATTAAGAGAACCCCCCCCCCCAGTTTGGGTGGAGATAGAACGTCAAGTATTCTCCTGAACCAAATACTATGGCTAAGCATCCATCAGAGTATTAATTTTAAATCACTTCCGATGTGTCTGAGTCATTCCATCGTACTATGGAAGCAAATCAACAAGAGAACTCCTCTACTACAAAATGGCTCATGGCTAACACCATTGTGGCTACCCCATGCAGACATATCAATCAATAAAAATACCCAATTAGCTTGGTGGATTAGACGTCAGATAACAATTGTTGCAGATGTACTGTTAGAATTCAAAACTGGTCTCCATCGGACTTTAGCATAAATCACTGATTGCCACACAAAGAATGACTTAACCTGATGATAATTAGCACACGAGTGGGACAAACTGCAAAAAAAAAATAGCTAGGAAAACTCCCTTTGAGCATTGTTGCTTACGCAACTCAAAAGGTAACAAAAACCCTCACAATTCTTTACAACTACCTAAATGAACAGGCCACATCTAATAATTTGTCCTATAGGGCCTCCTGGGATGCTGAGCTCAATATTATCCTAGATGATGAACAATGGGGTATCATTATCAAAAACGCAGCAAACTCCTCTTTAAAGATTATATTTAAGGAAAATGTTTACAAAATGATCTTGTGATGGTACCTTATCCCAGCTAGACTCAACTGTTCAAATAGTCAGTTGAATGGCAATTGCTCCAGAGGTTGCAACACCATAGATTCCTTAAAACATATGTTATGGGATTGCCCCAAAGTTCAGCATATTTGGATGGAGACCTATAATACCCTGGAAAAACTATGGGATATTAAAAACCATGGGATATGGTTATTCCTTAAAAAACAGAAGAGGAATTATTAGGCTTACCACTCCCAGGTCTTTCTAAAAATGCACAATTTCTATCAAATCAGATATTTCTGGCTACCAGAAGCATAATTGCAAAACATTGGAAAAAAAACTGTTCCAGCCTTTGAGGAGGTTCTACAGAAGAATGAGTTTATTCACTCCATGAGTGTCTTATCTGCTGAGAGAGATGCAAAATACAGGACATGGGCCTCTGAGGTTGGTGAATGTGGACCTTGAGGGTAATATATTTCCATCTTTTTCTTCTTTCATTCTTCTTTTTATATATTTTTTTATTTTTATTGTTAGAATATTGCTCAGTATTACATTAGAAATACTAGGAGAATTTAAGTGTACTTCTTTAACAAAAACAAAAAAAGTGAAGAGTTGCGGTAAATGTGTTTATTATAAGCTGTAAAGTGTCATACTACAATGTTTTGTATTCTTTCATTATGAAGACATGTTCAAATGCGTTGTAACCTACTTTTCTCATAATAAACATGTATTTAAAAAAAAAAGAATAAATGTAAAGTTATGCATTTGGGAAGTAAAAATACCCATGAAATGTATAATCTTAACAGAGCAAATCTAGGGGTATCAGATATTGAAAGGGAGTACAATTTGTAAAAATTACAGAGAAGGGCAACAAAACTAAGAAGGGGAATGGAGGGACTAAGCTTTGGAGAAAGACTAACCAAATTAAACTTATTTTTTCTAGAAAAAAAGGTGTCTAAGAGGGGATATGATTATCTGTTATAAATATATCCAGGGTCAATATAAGGCTTTGTCAGGGGAACTTTTTATGCCAAGAGGTTTTCAACTGATAAAAGGACATCCTTTGAGGTTAGAAGTAAAAAGATTTCACCTTAAAAGAAAGAAAAGGGTTATTTACAGTAAGGGTGGTTAAACTGTGGAATTATCTACCAAAGGAGGTGGTGCCAGCAGATTTGATAGAAAACTTTAAAAAGGGATTGGATATATTTATAAATAAAAAGGTTATTCAGGGATATCCTGGTTAATTAGAGAGAGAGTATTGATCCAGGGAGGAATACAAACTCCAGTATCTGGGGTCAGGAAGGAATATTTTATTTTCCCTTTTGAGACATTTGGCAAAGTTTCACGTGTATTTTTTATTTTCGGTTTGCCTTCCCCTGGATCAATAACAATTAGTCTAAATACTGCAGATCAGAGGAGATCTTAAAAGGTTGAACTTGATGAACTAAAAGTCTTTTTTTCAACCTCAATTACTATGTAACTATAAAAAGGGATTGGATATATGTTTAAATAAAAAGGGCATTCAGGGTTATCCTGGATAATCTGAGAGGGATTTTAATCGAGGGAAGAATCCGATCGCCGGTGTCTGGGGTCAGGAAGGAACCCCATCACCTCCCCCCTCCCTTGTGAGACATTTGGCAAAGTTTCAGTGTGCTTGACCGTCTCTGGGTCAATTAACAATTAATCTGCATATTACAGATCAGAGGAGATCTAAAAAGGTTGAACTTGATGGACTAATAGTCTTTTCAACCACAATTACTATGTAACAATGTAAATTAGAACAGGGAAGGGAAAGATATGAAAATATATTTATAGGTTGATCCTGGGTCACAAATTGCACTTTATATTTTATTTAATTCTACACTGGTGGGCACATACAGTCAGGTCCATAAATATTGGGACATCGACACAATTCTAATCTTTTTGGCTCTATACACCATTACAGTGGATTTGAAATGAAAGGAACAAGATGTGCTGTAACTGCAGAGTTTCAGCTTTAATTTGAGGGTATTTACATCCATATCAGGTGAACGGTGTAGGAATTACAACAGTTTGTATATGTGCCTACCACTTTTTAAGGGACCAAAAGTAATGGGACAATTGGCTTACAGCTGTTTCGTGGCCAGGTGTGTGTTATTCCCTCATTATCCCATTTACAAAGAGCAGATAAAAGGTCCAGAGTTCATTTCAAGTGTGCTATTTGCATTTGTTGCTGTTAACTCTCAATATGAGATCCAAAGGGCTGTCACTATCAGTGAAGCAAGCCATCATTAGGCTGAAAAAACAAAACAAACCCATCAGAGAGATAGCAAAAACATTAGGTGTGGCCAAATCAACTGTTTGGAACATCCTTAAAAAGAAAGAAGCACTGGTGAGCTCAGCAACACCAAAAGGCCCGGAAGACCACGGAAAACAACTGTGATGGATGACCGAAGAATTATTTCCCTGGTGAAGAAAACACCCTTCACAAAAGTTGGCCAGATCAAGAACACTCTCCAGGAGGTAGGTGTATGTGTGACAAAGTCAACAATCAAGAGAAGACTTCACCAGAGTGAATACAGAGGGTTCACCACAAGATGTAAATCATTGGTGAGCCTCAAAAACAGGAAGGTCAGATTAGAGTTTGCCGAACAACATCTATAAAAGCCTTCACAGTTCTGGAACATCCTATGGACAGATGAGACTAAGATCAACTTGTACCAGAGTGATGGGAAGAGAAGAGTATGGAGAAGGAAAGGAACTGCTCATGATCCAAAGAGTACCACCTCATCAGTGAAGCATGGTGGTGGTAGTGTCATGGCGTGGGCATGTATGGTTGCCAATGGAACTGGTTCTCTTGTATTTATTGATAATGTGACTGCTGACAAAAGCAGCAGGATGAATTCTGAAGTTTTTCCGGCAATATTATCTGCTCATATTCAGCCAAATGCTTCAGAACTCATTGGACAGCGCTTCACAGTGCAGATGGACAAGGACCCAAAGCATACTGCAAAAGCAACCAAAGAGTTTTTTAAGGGAAATAAGTGGAATATTGTGTAATGGCCAAGGCAATCACCTGACCTGAATCTGATTGAGCATGCATTTCACTTGCTGAAGAAAAAACTGAAGGGAAAATGCCCCAAGAACAAACAGGAACTGAAGACAGTTGCAATAGAGGTCTGGCAGAGCATCACCAGGGATGAAACCCAGCGTCTGGTGATGTCTATGCGTTCCAGACTTCAGGCTGTAATTGACTGCACAGGATTTGCAACCAAGTATTAAAAAGCGAAAGTTTGATTTATGACTGTTAATCTGTCCCATTACTTTTGGTCCCTTAAAAAGTGGGAGGCACATATACAAGCTGTTGTAATTCCTACACCGTTCACCTGATTTGGATGTAAATACCCTCAAATTAAAGCTGAAAGTCTGCAGTTAAAGCACATGTTGTTTGTTTCATTTCAAATCCATTGTGGTGGTGTATAGAGCCAAAAAGATTAGAATTGTGTCGATGTCCCAATATTTATGGACCTGACTGTAGCATGTAGGGGGTAATTTCAAATTGTAGAGATCAATGTGTGCCCAAATTATACACTTCTCTTTTGGTTGTTACTTAGGATACTTGAGCAACAATACAGGTTATGACTTCGCAAAAAATACGGAACTTCAAGGCTGTACTTGGACTGCAGTTTGTATCATTCAGCCCTGAAATCTATTTGTTATGCTTAACAGAAATGGCCACAAGGTGGCAATGAATCATTATAACTCCACTGAGTAGTAGTAATGTGGTAGTACACACCAAAAAAGAAAAATAGTTTCAGTCTCTCAGAAAGAGAACGCATTGCTCAAAATGCTGTCAGATTGTATAGTGAGACGTATGAATGCTTTCATCAAGCTTAATCTGTCTTATTCAATAATGTTGCACTGTTTAACTTGTGTCACAAACCATTTACTGGTTTGTAAGAGGTGAAATAAAAAAGTATTACACTGCACTGTCCCCTCAATTTATTAAATATGCCTACCTCCTCATTAATAAAGTTAAGCTCTTTCTTATATGGGTGGCATCAGGATTCGCTAAAGCCCTCCAAATAGTTCACACAGGCGTAGATTTGGTGATGCATTTTATAGGCATAATCAATATACCCAACATTGGCAGCCCCCTTCCTCATTCACCACATGGCGCCCCAATGCGAGCTTTGCCAGCCTTTCTTGCCCTCAAGTCCAATGACTTCTCTCTTTAGCACAAGGCTACCTGGTATCTCTCTACTGACCAGGAAATCAGGAAAAGCTCCCCTCTCCTCCATTGTATGTCTATCATGTCCACTAGGCCTCAAGCGGGTAAGTGCTGGCAGGTATCACTCAGTGCCACACTGTCTCCCCAACTTAAAATTATTTTTATCCCTATCAAAAAAATCTGAACCAGTTTTACCCTTCTAAATTAACATAGAGATTGTATTAAAATAATTAAAGAAACACCATCTAGAGAAGGTCTCAATTAGGCAATACACCCAGGACAAAAAGTATGTCCCTGCCTGTAGCTGGAAACCCAGCATCGAGTTGTCCTGTCTCAATAAGGACCTAGCTCCAAACAGTTATGGAGAGTGGAGATTTAATATAATCCTTATGTTAATTTAAAGGTGTGGATCTGGTTTCACATTTGTTTGATAGGGCTAGCCACGTATTTATATGTTAGGGATATATTGTGGAAATTAAAAACTGGCAAAGTTTTAAAATATCATTTGAGAGATAGAGTGTATTTTTTTTGTTAAATCTGTTATTTTTATGGAAAATAATTACACAGATAAAATAAAATAAAATAACCGTACCTACCAAAAAGCTTAAAAAAAGCAGTCATTTCTTGCCGCTGAATTATAAGGCATGGACCTCTAGGACGTTTGACGATACCATTACTACTTGCATTTCTTTCATACATGCCACAAGTTTCTTTAAAAAACTGACGTTTTAGATTAACCTTCTTGTGTTGGTGTGATCTGGATCCAGACTTTACGTGAACGGTAACTGTGGTGGGAGTCTGACAACAAATCTGATTGTGCCTCATCTTCAGAAATACTCTAAATAGCAAAGAAAACTTCTAATTAGCAGGTTCACATTAAGGGCAAATGAAAGAAATATTGTACATTGTTTAATTCTGAGTGGACACTCTAGCGTAAGGATACTGAAATATATATTGCACATTTAATCAGGGATGGTCAACCAATTTTATTTGAAAGGCTGAACATGCAGCTCTTGCGTTATGAAAAAGGGCTACACTATATGTGATACCTTTTTAATGGTTGCTTAAAAATATGTAAAAATCACAATGAGAGAAAGAGCGGTGAATTCATTGGAGAAATGAACATTGAGGAGAAATATTTTGCGGGCAGTGAGTGCTTTTGTGATCTTAAGAAGAGAACATTTACTCTGTGTTGTAGAAAGTCTTTTGGTGACATAAGTATATTACAATACAGAGCAACACACTTTTATATGCATCTCAAGAAAGATTTACCGTAAACTTAGAAATATGGCTACCAAAATAAAACAACTTGTTCTGGGGGTGATGTCCATGTGCAATGTTTTAAATGCGCTCTTTAAATGCACTTATTGGCCTTTAAAAATTCAAAAACTTTGCCTCTGGGTCTAAAAAGAAATGGATTTAAATGTAATTTTAACAGAATTTTTATATTTGCGCCAAATTGAACAAATTCTAAAAATGACGGTGTGTGTCTACTTCTAGATTTTTGTTGGAGACCCAGGCTTGCACTTGGGGCCAGGGCACTTTAATCTAGATCAGGATAGGCCAATTCAGTCCTGGAGAGCCACACACAGGCCAGGATTTGAGGATATCCTTGATGCAACTGATGGACTCTCCTGTGCACAGAAAGGAAATAATCAAATCCAGGCCTGTGTGCCTCTCCAGGGCCAAACTTGCCTACACCTGGTCAAGAAGGAGCACTTTTGTGCAAGACAAAAAAGTATGCATCAGCTGTTTGCTACTGGATATTTATGCAGGCCTAAACTCATCATGTTGTTGCTGTGAATGACACGCAGCACATGTTTTTAGATCCTGCTACTATTATTACCCTGCTGTGTTGGACTATACCATTTATCCATCTACTGTGTATACTGAAAGGCTGTTGCTACTTACTGCCTATTCTATCAGGACATTGCTATTGTGTATACTTTTAGGACCCAGAAACAGTGTAGCCATCAAAGGCTTTCTATCATTTTCTCATTAGGCTTCTGTTCCAAAAAACAGATTTTTTCCCTCTATATAATTGTCATTTCATTCTCTTGACCAACAACCAACATTTATCCACACTATATACAGTCTCATTAATTCCTGTTTTTATACTGTGAATTTTACTAATTGTATGTTTCAGTTTATAATTATTGAGAAATTCATGAATATTAACAGCGCTGCCTCTAGTATTCCTCTATATCCATCTTTCAGAAATTTCTATCTCGCCTCTAGATACCCATGTGAATCAAACTGAAAACAGGTGAATAAGGGTTGGGAAGTATGAGGAAGAAGGATCTCAAAATGCTGTTGCAGCACTGAATTACAATAAACTGCTGTTAAAAAAAAGTCAGTGCATACAGAGTCACAAAAGGCAAAGGTCAATAAATATAGTTTTAGACAACTGTCATCATTTTTATGAAGTTATTTTCAAGTTTATTGTTAAAGAGAATTAAAATCTAGTTATTTTAGTAGTCAACTTTTTCGAAATAAAACAGATAACTGCATTATAACCCCGATAGTGCCTAATGCCACCACATACACCAATTATGGGCTTGATTACATGTCTCCCATAGGAACTCTTTAGTAGGAACCCATGTAGATATTGCATGGTGCCCATAACAACGATTTATGTGTAACTATTTAGGAGTGATCACCAAGTGTGAATTGTTCCCTGCTCTAAGTTTGGAGTTACCCAATGTGATATTATATGTCCCCTATAAGGAATATGGGCTTATGCTACAGGTATTCATATAGCTCTGCGAGTGCTCTTAGTGAGCCTAAACCTTACATGTAAAACCAACCTCCCTCAAGAGCAGGTAAACCCTTATGAGAACACTTACAATACTCTATGTGTGTCTATACAAGCCCAGGTGCATGACTATAAAAATGGTTTACCTAGTCTCAATCAAATAGAATCTGAATACACAAACAGAAAAATACTGCAATCCTAGACTGTTGGTAGTGCTCATACAACAGACATCACCACTAATGGTCTAGCTAGTGTATGTGCACATAATCATCCATTACAAAATAAAGAGGCAGAGACAATGAATACGTTTCAAAAGTTTACTGAAAAATTATGATTTTACAAGAAGCACGGTCAGCAAAGTAACAAGACTATGCAGAAATATAGTCAGTAGGGTGCAAATTGATCCCAAAGGGTCATGACTAAAAAGTAAAAAAAAAAAAACCTAACGCCTAACAAACACTGTAAAAAAAATGCATAGCACTTACATATCAGACATATCTAGTCCGTGCACCAGAATAAATATAAAATTTAGAAAAGGGATTTTCCAAGAAATTAATTCCTAAGAGGGAATTAACATTAATAGCGCATAGCACCTACAGATTCTCTTCATCTGGGCAGTACACCAAAATGCCTATCAACTAGGAGAAGGGAATCTGAGTCACCTTCTGACGGTACATGTCATTGAAATCTATAAAATAGTATGACATAGCTCAGCAATGATGTGTATGGAAAAAAAATCCCACAGAAAAAAGATGAATCTGTATCACTAAGTGCATACTAAATGTCTATTCTAATCAGGAATTTACCTGTTACCAACACTGTAACATCAATGAAACTATAATGTTATACGATACAGTGCATTGTATATATTTCTGATTTGCAAGCATACAATAACTCATTTGGATGACACTCTTAAGAAGAGCACTTTCTCTAAACAATGGCAATGGTCACTGTCAATTGCATGGTACATTATGTAGAATGATATGACATCAGCAATACACTATGCCAAACTTTCAGAATAGATTTTTTAGCTGTTATTAGTATAATTAAAAAAAGATAAATTTAACATGCAATTTGTGCTCTTTCACACCATGAAGAGCACTTAAAGTGAGGTAAATGGCCCTTTAATCATGCCAAATGAAGCACCAGACCATTGTCCATGAATTTTCTATCAACATTGGCAAAAATCCTGTGCTTTTCTTTCATGGCTTCCCGTCACTTGTCCTTTGGAGGGAAGTGTATTAATCCATCCATAGTGCAGTGGTTATAGTTGGAAGCTATTATACATTTTAGGGTATTGTTAAGGGAAATGTATCAAAATCAAACATTAATTATGTTATCCTATGTTTGTTAAAATCTAAACCTATGCGAGATGTGTTCACAGAACAGATGTGGTTATGTACATTTGTGTGCACTGTATATGGTTCACTTACAGTACAATGTAGCACTGCTTGTAGATCAATAAGCAGCAATGTTCTATAGCTACCCGAAAAAGGAATGAAAAGAAAAAAGATACATCAACTAAAGAAATAACAAAATAGTTATTCCACTTAGGTTTTTCTGGGGCCTGGATGTTATGTCCCAGCAGCGCTATGCTTGGCAGTTGCGGAGAGTGTTGATAGGGAGGTTACTGCTGTCTCAGAGTTCTTCACCACTGCTGCTAAAAGATCCCCCATTTTGGCAAAGTTTGGTTTCAGGCCAGAAAGATACCCTTCAATGAATATGGGCATCTCAAGTTGTTGCATCCTGGAACAGTTCAGTTCCACCATATCTCATTTGCTTTGCCAATGTCCTCCTGCTCTTGGGTCACTGGTGCCTCTGCAGAAGAATAACAGATATTTTGTTTACGATTATCAAACAGCATAACATCATTCAGTGTTTGTCTGTCAATTGAGGGTTGCAAAGGCAAGGATTAGTAGACATCTTTATAATATTAATAGTAATATGCCCTTCATAAATGACAGTTTAATGTTATGTTCAATTGTCTGTGCTGCCTCTCTCTGTGCACCCTCTCCATCTCTCTAGGCGGTCTCTTTTTCAGTGCGCCCTCTGTGTGCGCGCGCTCTCTCTATCTGCGTCGTCACTCTGCACCCCTCCCTCTCTCTTTTCCCCCTGCAATGCAGGTGCGGTATCAAGGGTGGGATGCGCATGCACATTTGTGTGCACAAACAACTCCCAGTGCACCGGCAGGCAGCATGTGAGAAAAGCCTGTGCAGTACGCATTGCACAGGAGTTACTCACATGCTGCTAATTATTATAGCAAATATTTGATAATTCGGATGTCATGGTTCTGTTTATTGATAGTACCCATGGTTTGGTCTGAGAGTTAAATTAAGTCTTAGATTTGTCTCACATGACAGTTATGACCTCAGCACACAATATTTTGGCATGATTGGTCATTTATGGGAACCAGCTAGATTGTATGTAGAATATCTATATTCTAGCAAAGATACCAACCATGGCTATGTAATGCTCTCCATATCGGGGGTCGGTTATGTTTTGTGAACATTAATGATTGCGTTGTATGAATTGTGGTGCATGTACTCACCTAGCAGGGACTTAAGTCCACGTCCCAATTCCAATGACCCTGAGAGAACTACGCTGCTCATGGGCATTCAGCTCGTCAGTAGTAACCCTCGCCCGTTATATTTCACCTCCACTATAGTACCACCACCTGTAGCCAAGGTGTTGGCAGCTTCTTTGTCCATCTTCCTCCTTGTTTGGGACCAGCGATCATCATAATGGTATTACACACGCTTTATGTCCCTGACATACACTCCCACAGCACTGTTACATCTCCCCACATCCTCACCCTCGGACCATTTCTAACTTCTCAGTCTCCATGGATAAAATAAGACATGGATGGTGTTGATAAGAAAATCCTCCGGAGTGTAATTGGCGACCCAACTGGGGATCTGACCCTCCGCTATCTTCCCCTGAGGCTCCTCCCCCACTGGCCCTACTTCTGGACTCTCTGTACTGGGTGGGCTCCTATGTGTCCACCCTCTACTCCTCACCACACCTCTTCCTCCCTCTATATCCAGCACTCTCTTCTCAATTTCCCTCCACCTTGCACATACAAGAAAAGAAGATTATGCATGTTTTTCGTTGAAAAATGTAGGTGCTGTGCATTTTTAATATATACTAAAAGTGTAGGCTGCAAGGGTAATTGAATGGGATATGTAGCACAGGGTGTGGTGAGTATATACCGTATTGGTCCGAATATAAGCCGCACCTTTTTTTCCGATTTTTGAGCTTGCGAGTTATAGGTGCGGCTTATATTCGCAACTGTGAAAAAATTACAGCCGATTTGCGACATTGTGAGTTATGCGTGTGCGGCTTATTCGGGATCGCAAAATCACTGCACATTGTAGCAATTGAATAGCGATTTCCGGTTTTAGTGATTCTAGCATCCTGTAAGGCCTGTAACCTGTAAAAGAAGTTACAGTACATGTTATAAAGCCTGTTTCTTGCAATGGCTGATCACTTGGAGAGAAAAGCATCAACAAGCCTAGGAATGAGGCGTAGTTATGATGCAAGTTTCAAAATTGTAGTTGTTAATTATGCAAAAACAACAAGCAACAGAGAGGCTGGAAAAAAATATGGATTGGATAAATCTAATGTGTGACGTTGGGTTTCCTCAGAGGAGAAATTGAAAAATTCAGTTTCCACAAGAAAATCTTTCAGGGGACCAAAACACGGCAAATATCCAGAACTTGAAGCTGGGGTTTATTCCTACATTCAAGATATGAGAAAAGATGGGATGCCAATTTCACATGAAGTAATCCAGCTGAAAGCCTTAGAAATTGTAAAGACCTTAAAAATAAACGAGAGGGAATTTCGTGCAAGCATTGGTTGGTGCCGTCGTTTTATGTGGAGAAAGGTTCTCGCTCTTCGACGAAGCACTTCTTTGGCACAGAAACTGCCGGCAGATTTTGAGGAGAAACTGCCTAGTTTCCAGCGGTATGTCATCCAATTTGCGGCAGCGTCACTCATACCCATTAGACCAGATGAGCAATGCTGAAGAGACCCCCGTATTTTTTTAAAAAGCCAAGCAACCAGAAAGGGGCAAAAAGTGTCATTTTAAGAACAACCGTCAATGAAAAACTCAGAATAGCGGTGATGTTAGCTGTTACTGCTAACGGAGGAAAGTTAACCCCCTATGTTATTCTGAAGTGAAAAACTTTGCCCAAAGAAAGCATTCCTGAGGGCTTAGTGATTAGTTGCCAGGAAAAAGGCTGGATGACAATGGAACTGATGGTTGACTGGTTGTCTGTAGTTTGGAATTGCAGACCTAGAGCACTGCTCACTAAGGCCCTCATTCAATTGCAATTTGGCCAATTGAATAGGGCCCTAAATAAGCACATAACATATATTTTTTAAAGAACTTTTTAGTTAGCAAGCATCTATCCAAAAGAAAGGTTTTCACTAACTAAAAACTTTTTTAATAAAAATATGCTATGTGCTTCTTTAGGGCCCTATTCAATTGGCCACATCGCAATTGAATGAGGCCCTTAGAGAGCCATGCTAGTATTGGATGCTTTTAAGGGTCATCTCACTCCTGAAGTGAAGAATAAAGTTGCTGCACAGAAGAAAGACCTCGTTGTTATACCTGGTGGCATGACTTCAAAGCTACAAGTGCTTGATGTCATTGTGAACAAGCCGTTCAAAGACAACCTTCGCAAGCAGTATTCAGATTGGCTTCGGGAAGGGGACCATGCTCTTACACCATCTGGCAAGATTAAGAAGCCGTCAGTGACACTCCTGTGCCAATGGATTCTAACTTCATGGTCAAGTATTTCATCTAACTCCATCATCAGGGGGTTCAAAAAATGCTGCGTGTCCAATGCATTGGATGGTAGCGAGGACAACTTGCTATGGGAGGAGAATGAAGAAAACAGTGACAGTGATGAAGTGAATACTGGTGACGAAGTCAGTAGTGACACCAGTGATGACTGTGAATAGTAAAAAGTTTCCTTGTTACTTAACTTGTTACCTTACGTTTCATGTTACCTTCACTTTCTGTTGATGTTACCGTAATATTGACAACCTGCCTAAAGAGTTACAGTATAATGTTTTCCAAATACTGGATACTGTATATGGTACAGTATATGGTAAAATAAAATCACTATTTTAAACCCTAAATCTAATTGACTTTTGTCTTTTTCTCTCCAATTTTAAGGGTGCGGCTTATATGTGAGTACTATCTTTTTTCTGTTTTTTCCCCCTTGAATTTTACAGGTGCGGCTTATATGCGGGTGAGGCTTATATTCGGACCAATACGGTAATATGTAACAGGAGTGTGTATTGTATGTGGTAGGGTTATGTTTGGTGGGAATGTGTTAGGGTAGGATGGGTAGAGAGTATAAAGTAGATTGTATAGGGATCAGGCATGGGCTATACAATGTGAGTGTAATATAATATAATAGGGGTGTATAGCTTTGTGTAATATTAAAAAGGGACATAAAGGGTTCCCTGCAAAGTAATGTTGTTGTGACTATGTAGTGGCACTTCATCCCTGGCACAATCCTCAGCTGAGACCTCAACAGACATTGCACAGACAGTATAAAGTGGTGTTGGAACTAGGTCAAGTGCCGGTCTTATTATCCAAATTGGCTACTGTGGGAAACTGCAAAGATTAATAGGGGTAAGGGCAGTAGCTGACATCCCTTGTATCCATTGTCTGTGCTTAATCACAGCACAGACATAGTTTTCCACACCTATCCATCCTAGTGTACATCACTGGCTTCGGCATTGCAACCGAAAGCCACAATTGCCTTATTTGGGGACTTATCAAAGTACCTGCAGGGACGTAGGAGGACTAGGAAGGTGTCCCCTGGCAACTGCCCATAAAAGCCTAGTTTGTGGTTCCATGCTTTTATTTGTGGGGTTTCTGAGTTTGGGGGCAGATAGTGGGTACATTATAACCACACAATACTCCTAGAGATAGTGGTGTCTCCAGGTTGATTACATGACTCCCATTAGTCACTTCAGTAGCCCAGTCCCAGACCACCCAGCATCACTCAAAGCCCACGATCACCCACCCCATGTAGGAGACCCACTGATCATAGGTCCTGGGCACGGTGGCTCATATCTGCTTGGCTCATGACCAAGCTTACCTACCAATGGCATTACGACCGACAACAGCACCTCAGTAATTGGACGAGGGGTGAAGGGGAGGGAAATTTGAATGCCTAAGTAGGCTGGTTTATTTTGCACGTTTACTATTCTGTCAAATATTAATTTGCTCTATTGTTTATGTTGGTAAAAAATATGTGCTCAAGAAATAGTGTTATGCCTTGGTGAGGATACATTTAAATGGAGTATGTGTTCATTGAGGAGTAAAAATATACTATAAGCCTTGAACCCTGGCTGCGATCACCAATGCTCCTATGAATTTTGTGTGCCAAGGAATACGACCCGCTTAGAGCTTGAGCATATCCTGCTGTATTAGAGCCTGGTTGAACCTCTGTGACAACTACCTAATATTTATTTGCATATTTAAACATACTTTTATTAGGAATTGCTTATGATATCTGTTTTTACTCACTGAAAGCTTCCAAACACTCCATTCAAAGATCCATCCCCTTTAACTCATGCGCGTTTCTTTAGTACTTGATGTACTAGCCAGTCACAGACTGTCTAAGCAGCATTTTAGGAATATGCTATTGAGACAGTCTGTGACTGGCTAGTAGTTTATTTTAATATTAAAAACAGAGAACCCTCTATGTTCCTTTAACAGTGAACTACTGTACGTGTAGAATTAAAGTACCACTAAATCCTGGATTCTTTTTTTTTTTTTAATTACACAATCTCATATACTTTTTATAGTGAAATACATTTATTTTTAGTGAAATATATGAAATGATTGCCTTACTTGCTTTATTATGCTATTCATATTGGTCAATATAAAAGGTAGCCATTTTGCCCCTCAGATTCTCTCTCTATATCCTACGCCATATTTTTTAGCTGGTCAGTGTTGGGTTGCAGCCACCCACATAGTTGGGCAGGGAGCACTTTATTTAAAAAAATAATTTGCAACACATATTATTGTACAGCACACAAAACTCTACGATCAGCAAAAACTAGTTATACTTACATAATTAAACAATTATAGTAAACTGTATATAATACATACATATGATATGTTTTTGTTATTTACATGTATTCGTGTACATAAGTATAATTTTTTTTTTTTATGATGGAATAGCTTTGTGTGCTGAACAATATAATGTATTACACAAAAATTGTTTAGTAATGGGCTCCTTTCCTGCTAGGGGAATTAATAAGCAGATCTAGTGGCTCCTCCTGTTATTTTTAAGTGGACACTTCCCAGCTGTGTGGATAGCTCCACCAAAATATATGAAAAATACCAGCGACACACAATGGAGGAGGATCTCAGTGAGGGTCTAAATGACCCTAAGTGAGGGTCTAAATATACGGTGCAAAATAAATCACGTAAGACAAAAATATTTCATATATTCTACCAAAATGATTGTAAAAAGTATAGAAGAGATTAAATTATGATTTAGTGTAAAAAAAAAAAAAAAAAGAATCCTGCATTCAGTGGTCCTTTAAGTGTAATGTACAAATCCCCTGGCTATGTGAACATAAAAATTTAATATTTTAGTAAAAACTTACTTAAAAACTCTCATAAGGCTACCTCTGCCCTTTGACACTAAAAGAAAATATATGTTTGTATCAATAAATATTTACTTTAGGCAAAATATATGCAGTAATGTATAGCAATGTCTTTTAAAAGAACATATAACTTAAAGCATGGCAGTTCTGTTGGTTTTCCCCCCAAACTGTGTACATTGTTTGTGGCTCACTTTTAGACACGTTTTTAACACTCAGGATTCTTTCTGTATTCTACTTAATTTGGATCTATCTTGTTATGGTGTCGGGACAGGTCAGTCGCTGCAGTGTGGCCACCAACCACTAGTTGGCGCTGGTGATATTTTGCAGCGCTGGCAATATGTGAGAGAAGTTCTAAGCTTATAATGTTAGCCTAACCCTTGAACTAACCCTAACCCTCATCCCCAAACCTAACAGTTTACCTAAGCCATGACTCTATAAAGGCACTGGAATATCGGCAGCGCCATCCAGAGGATGCTCGCCGCCACTGCTGCGCTACCTTAAGAGGATAGGTCCCTTCATTTTGTAAAATATTTAATTGTAACAAGAGTTGAATGTCAGCTTAAAACGTTATTGAGAATTGTGATCACATTTCAACTCCAATTAATCGAATTGTCCTAACCCTTATTCCCAAAGGGATAAAAGGAATGCCAACTTTCAAACCAAGCATCCAAATTGTTTTGTTTTTTTAAATATCTAATATCCCAGTGCTGAATAAAATGCTTTACACTTTTAAATTCTTCGTAGGCAGTTGTCACTGTCAGCCAATGATAATTGAAAATCAATATATGCTCCATAAACAGACATTTGAATGAAAATAACAATAAATAGATTGTTTATGTTTCATCTAGGCAAATAAACTAATAATTTTGTTTGGTTAGAAAATAAACTCCATCTGTCCAACAAAGCATCTGTAATGTACAAAACATGCTCCATTTCATACCTGAAGGAACATGAACATGACTATTTAAGGAATTCAGCTTATCTGTACAATGTAACAAAAATATTGTGTAAAAAATAAACTAATGCTCCAATAGAAACCATGCATTTACAAAAGCAGCAAAGTATACATAATACTTTTATGTATTCATGCAAGATTGGTATTAAAATTAAATGTTTGTTTTGTATTTTTAATTATGTTTAGTAGTGAGACCAAACATGCTAAAAGCATAATAATGAAATGTGAGTTTCTAGGTAATAACAGTGCTGATTAAAATTTTGCATAGAATTAACATGTTGACTTAATTGATATGTTTGATGAAAATAATACGTTTAGCATAACTATTAATATACTAGTCACTTGCCCGTCAAAAATGACAGTATAATATTGTATTAAATATAGTGTGTTCTGTCTCTTTGTGCACCCTTGCTCGCTCTCCCCCCTCCCATCCTTCTTTCTCGCTCTCCCCCTCCCATCCTTCTTTCTCGCTCTCCCCCTCCCATCCTTCTTTCTCGCTCTCCCCCTCCCATCCTTCTTTCTCGCTCTCCCCCCTCCCATCCTTCTTTCTCGCTCTCCCCCTCCCATCCTTCTTTCTCGCTCTCCCCCTCCCATCCTTCTTTCTCGCTCTCCCCCTCCCATCCTTCTTTCTCGCTCTCCCCCTCCCATCCTTCTTTCTCGCTCTCCCCCTCCCATCCTTCTTTCTCGCTCTCCCCCTCCCATCCTTCTTTCTCGCTCTCCCCCTCCCATCCTTCTTTCTCGCTCTCCCCCTCCCATCCTTCTTTCTCGCTCTCCCCCTTCCAACCTTCTTTCTCGCTCTCCCCCTTCCAACCTTCTTTCTCGCTCTCCCCCTTCCATCCTTCTTTCACGCTCTCCCCCTTCCATCCTTCTTTCACGCTCTCCCCCTTCCATCCTTCTTTCTCTCTCTACTCCCATCCTCTTTTCTCTCTCCCCTTGCCACACAATGCGAGGCTTCCAAAGTGAACGAGTCCTGGGAAATTGCATATTGTTGTTGTTGCTGCATTTATAAGCAAATGAGCAGCTCATGCATATGAAGTCTCTGCTTTGATGTGCTAATTAGGATTACAGTTTGCTGACCTGTCTCTGTAGTGGCCAAAATAAAGACCCCCAATGTTATGAGGCAGTGAGACCCCTCTTCCATGTTTATCATGTACTCCAAGCCACACATTAGCCTACATGAGACAGAATCATGGGTTCCAGATATTTCAGAAATTATTCACTGCAGAGAAAACTGCTAGTTGAATGTAAAGGCGGTTTATAATGTTTTTTACAATGAAATCCACTTCATGTTGTGGTGACTGAGTCCCCTTAAAACATGTGAATCAGTTTATTGTGTTCTAGAACCTTATAAACGCCTTTGAAAACATACTAGAAGGGTTGAATAATTGAATACGACTGCTAATAAAAAATACATATGAAAGAGAAAACAGAACATTTAAGGTGTTGTTAATACTACAAAGGCTAGATATTAATCTGTATGCGGTGTCAGCAGAGCTATATATTGATACTCAATGCGGACATGTTTCAGTATTGATTATTACCATTTATGTAATTATAATAGTTAGCAATATTAACAATTGCCTCTTTTTCCTCATGCATTCTGTTTCTATGACAGAGAACTTCATATACCTACACCTCCGCCGCCTGTCACTGCAATAACTTTCAGTCTGAATTATGGCGCCTACTTCAGACCCAAATTGTCAAACACACCAACAAAAATGTCAACCAATCAGCTGTTGCATAGCAGATGCTGGCTAATCAGATTCTACTGATCCTGGATGCCGACCAATGAGAGAGAGGCCGCGAGACAGATCGGCTGCTCGAGCGGCTGTTATGGCGGGAAGCTTTGAAATTGCGCGCGTGATCCGCTTGCGCAGCTAGCACAAATTTTACATTTGGAACCGTTAGACCGGCGGCCATTTGGTATACTTTATGTGATGGTAAAACGAGAAATGAGCAGTGGCTGTGTCTTTATGTCACGTGTTGTATTAGAGCCCTCAAATAGTGCAGTATGTGACTGACCAGGAGAGGATTATTAACTGTGCACTAAGAAAAGAGAGAAATCATGGAGAAGAGCGGAATTAACTGAAAATATATTAAAATATTGTGTGTGTCGATAAATAGAGGGAGAGATAGATACAAAGACATAGACAGATATCCACCGAGATAGATACACAGGAAGAGATACAGACAGAGAGAGAGAGAGACATAGATATACACAGAGATAGATAAAAAGACATAGATAGATACAAAGACATAGACAGATATCCACCGAGATAGATACACAGGAAGAGATACAGACAGAGAGAGAGAGAGACATAGATATACACAGAGATAGATAAAAAGACATAGATAGATACAAAGACATAGACAGATATCCACCGAGATAGATACACAGGAAGAGATACAGACAGAGAGAGAGAGAGACATAGATATACACAGAGATAGATAAAAAGACATAGATAGATACAAAGACATAGAGATAGATACACACCGAGATAGATACACAGGAAGGGATACAGACAGAGAGAGAGATACATAGATATACACAGAGATAGATACATACATACATACAAAGATAGATATACACAGGAAGAGATACAGACATAGAGAGAGAGACAGATATCCACAGACATAGATACACAGGAAGAGATACAGAGAGAGAGACATAGCTATGCACAGAGATAGATACACACAAAGATAGATATTCACAGAGATGGATATACACAGGAAGAGGTACAGAGAGAGAGAGACATAGCTATACACAGAGATAGATACACAGGAAGGGATACAGACAGAGAGAGAGAGAGAGAGATACATAGATATACACAGAGATAGATACACACAAAGATAGATATTCACAGAGATGGATATACACAGGAAGAGATACAGACAGAGAGAGAGACAGATATCCACAGACATAGATACAGAGAGAGAGAGAGAGATACATAGATATACACAGAGATAGATACACACAAAGATAGATACAAAGACATAGATAGATATCCACAGAGATAGATACACAGGAAGGGATACAGACAGAGAGAGAGAGATGCACATAGATATACACAGAGACAGATACATACATACAAAGATAGATATACACAGGAAGAGATACAGACATAGAGAGAGAGACAGATATCCACAGACATAGATACACAGGAAGAGATACAGAGAGAGAGACATAGCTATACACAGAGATAGATACACACAAAGATAGATACAAAGACATAGACAGATATCCACAGAGATAGATACACAGGAAGGGATACAGACAGAGAAAGATACATAGATATACACAGAGATAGAGAGATACATACAAAGATAGATATTCACAGAGATGGATATACACAGGAAGAGATACATACATAGAGACATAGATAGATATCCACAGAGATAGATACACGGGAAGAGATACAGACAGAGAGAGAGAGAGACAGATATCCACAGAGATAGATACACAGGAAGGGATACAGACACAGAGAGAGAGAGAGATACATAGATATACACAGAGATAGATACACAGAAATAAATAGATCCAGACATAGACACAGAGAGAGAAACAGAGATGTACACAGAGATAGATAGACACAGGGAAAGATACACATCGACAGATGATAGATACAGATAGATAGATACAAATAGATAGACATACACAGAGATAAATAGATACAGAGATAGATATACACAGAGATAGATACAAATACATAGATAGATATACACAGAGAAAGATACACAGGAAGATATACAGACATAGACAGAGAGAGATACGTAGATATACACTGAGATAGATACAAAGACATAGACACAGAGAGATAAATAGATATACACAGTGATAGATACAAAGACATAGACACAGAGAGATAAATAGATATACACAGTGATAGATACAAAGACATAGACACAGAGAGATAAATAGATATACACAGTGATAGATACAAAGACAGATATACACGGAGAAATATATATACACAGAGATAGATACAAAGACATAGATAGATACACACAGAGATAGATACAAAGACATATATATATATATATATATATATATATATATACACACAGAGATAGATACAAAGACATACATATATATATATATATATATATATATATATATATATCACATATATAGTTGTGAGCATGCGAGTTGTTGCTAATGCTTGCGGGCTCGCGTAGTGAGCCGCGGCCCTCGCTAAGCAAGGGCAGCGGGCGAGGGCCTCAGTTGCTGGCATGGAGCGCAGCAACTGCGACCCTCGCAAACTTTACGTCGCACAGCAAACAACACGACACACCAATTACGACTCTTGCAAACTTTACCTCGCAACGCAAACACCATACGAGACACGTTAGCACACATTATGACCTCGCAAAAATCGGACGCAACACGCGATCATAAAAACATTTAAAACACAATAAATACACACCGCACATACATAAAAAGCTTACCTACAGCAAGAGGAATCACCCAGGACCTCAAAAAAGAAACTTACACCTTCATTTAAATAAAAATAAAACAGTTTAGACACTAATAAAATCGCTAAGCGAGAGAAAAAATGGCCGACGAACAAAACGAAAACGAGGCTACAGCACTCTAAACACGGAAAACACCACAACACACTTGCAAAACACCACAAGAAACTCGCAAAACACCACAAAAGACCTACGGATAATCTGCAAAGACGCATACCACAGATAACCCGCCATTTTACGCCAATGCGGAAGTACACCACTACACTAACGGTTTGGGCTCGCGCACGCACACTATTACACTGCACACATTCAGCACACTTACACAGCAGCTCCACACCACTACTGCTGCAGCAACATGAAAACAGATTGTCAGCTCTTCAACACAATGCTTCAAAATAGGTAAAGTATATTCATTTATTAATGTATTACATATTTCATTATTACACACCAAACAGCATTAGCTACCTTACAATTTCATTGCCGATATTTTTTGACGGGCAATTCGCTAGTATATATATATATATATATATATATATATATATATATATATACACACACACACACACACAGAGATAGATATATACAGAGATATTTACAAATACATAGATATATATCCACAGAGATAGATACACAGAAATAAATAGATCCAGACATAGACACAGAGAGAGATACATAGATATACACAGAGATAGACACAGGGAGAGATACACATAGACAGATTATAGATACAGATAGATAGACATACACAGAGATACATTTGTAGATAGACACATGACACTTTTATACAAAGTGCTTTGCAAGACTGAGAGTTCACATGCTTACAGACCACATGTGTGAGGAGAAGGAATTAAAAAGAAGAAACAAGGACTTGGCAAGTAATTGAAAAGAGAATGGAAGGTTAATTAATGATAAAGTCTGTGGGTGTAGCTGTGAAAATAGAGGTGATTGTGCAGAAACATGTATTATAATGTAACACAAATCATTGGTGGATAGGAGGGCATGTTAGCCTAGTTCAGGGGTAGAAGAGAAGGTGTGAGGATCTATGCCTGGAGGTAAAAAACAACGGTGGTGACTAGAACTAAAAAGACGTCAGAGCTTCTGCTTACATGGATGGCATGGGCCAAGTGTCACAGCTGAGCGCCTGCAGATGGATATTATGGGGCCCAGTGTCACTGGTGGAATGACCATTACAGTAGTCTTTTATCAATGAACAATGTAATAGTGTATAAAACAAGATAAAGGGAGGAACACAGACCAGAGGCCACAACCTCATTGCTGTACAACTGATTTGGATTTAAGTAAATAATGTATTATATACCATATAACACATAACCTTGTGTAAAAGCTCTGCTTACTGCAGATTGTTAGCTCCAACCTTTTTATGAAGCACTACTAAAAATAATATAAACTAGGAAATTGCCCGTCAAAAATGACGGGAATAAAATTGTAAGGCAATGCTGTTTGCCATATAACGTGAGGCTTTTGCTCCTCTGAGCACCTTTGGCGCTCATCACGAGCCTCTCCCCCTGTGTACTTCAACTTTCCTGCTTTGTAATGATCACCTGCGGCGCTCATTGTGAGCCTTTCCTCCCGCCTACTGTACGGGTCGCTCATTGCAGGGTTCGTTAACCTGCAAGGAATGCCATGTGTCTCTTTCCACCATCTCCCCCTGTCCCTTCCCTGTGTGTTTGTCCTCTGTGTGTCAGCTGTTTGTCAAAGTCCTGCGTCCCTGGGGTTGTGGGTGTAAGTGTTACTGTTTATGCCGTTGTGTATTTCCTACGTCCCGTGTGCCTGGCTTTGCTCAGCCTCGTTTTCATCCTGTCTCCGATTTTTTATGTTTTTCCTTCCATCATGTTTTTCCTCGATTGCCGAAAAACGGCAAATATGGCTCAAATTCGCTTGCAACCTCCATCCTAGCCTTCCTGGCTCTCCCCCTGTGCTATGTGTGTGTGTGTGTTTTTTTATTTATTTATTTATTATTTTGCTTCTTTTTCGTTTTTTTTTTCAGTTACGCGCTTGAACTTGCGGTCAGCGGCAAAGTTTTTCGCTGGCGGCCCACGTGCCTCAACTGCTTGTCTCACTTTGTGAGGCTTGCAGTCCAATGAGCGCCTTTGGCGCTCATTGCAGCCTAACTCATGCGTGCGTCAATGGCTCGCCTCGGTTTGCGAGGATCACGAGAGCCGCAAAAGCGTCACCAATATCGCAAAGATCCACAACTATTATAGTGACTAGCAAATTGTCTTTCAAAAATGACCGGGCAATAAAGTTGTAAGGCTGGCAATGGTGGTTGGCATACAATGTGAGGCTTTTGCTCCTCTTTGTTTTTGTTTTTTTCAAAGTCCCACGTGCCTGGCATTGTAAATGTAAGTGTTACTGTTTTTGCCGTCGTTTATTTTCTACGTTTTGTGATCCTGGCGTTACAGAGTCTCGTTTTCATGCTGTTTCTGAAATATTCTGCCACCATATTTTTCCTCGCTTAAGCGATTTTTCGTGTGGCGAAAAATGCCAAATATGGGTGTAATTCTCTTGCAACCTCACTCCCAGGCTTCCTGTGTCTCCCCCCGTGCTGTGTGTGTGTTCTAATTTTGTGTATATTATTATGTTTTTTTTTTGGTGGGTTTTTAGAGTTACGCGCTCCACGGCTGCTTCGCCTCGCATGTGTGACAGCGCCGCTGGCTGCAACGAGCAGCTTTGGCGCTCATTGCAGCCTAATTGCTGTGCAACCTCGCTTCGTGAGGCTCGCATGTGTGATGGCGCCGCTGGCTACAATGAATGTCAAGCGTGACGGCAAATCCCAGTTTGATAACATTGATTAGGGTATGTTTGCCTTGTGTTCAGTTGTAATTTTCATAATAACCAGCAGAGGTCGCTGTATCCTCTCAGTTGACGTTTGTTTTTCTGATCGTTTTCATCTACATTAGTGCTAGACTTATTTCTGGTGGCCCAGTGCTTAGGTCACCCAGAGTCGGACACGACTGAAGGACTAAACAACAAATGTCTGTTACACATATTAATTCATGAATTGGCAGATGGGACTGAACAGCAATGCAGTGCTGGCCTCTACTAATGAAGGGTCCATGGGGTAAGTATGTGACATTTGTATCTGCAATGTTGTGATAGTGTGCAGATCTGAGTACTATATGTTAAAGGGATGTGGAACATTATTATTTTTTTCAAGCATTTAAAAGAGCACATTTCAAACAAAACAAAAGTTGTTTTTTTGCATGAAAATAACATCAAGTAAAGTCAGGCAGAGATCATCTGTACATTTGTAGATCTCATTTTGAAATATATTTTTTTGTGCTCTAAGACCTTCATTTGAAAAAAAAAACTCACACCGTGACACAACAAATTCTCTCTTTTTTATGCAACAAAAGAAAAAAAATATTTCCATGTCCTTTTAAGAAGAACATGTGGGTCACCGGGTGACTGCATTGTTGCTGACAAAATGTTAGCTAAGTGGTTTAACCGAGACATGTTGAAGACTTGAAAACAATCCTCTAGGATCTTTCCTATTGGCTGGCCGCACGCAGTCATTTTTGTTAATTTCTTATCATTGTAAAGCTTATTATCTGCCATTATCGAACCAGAAATCCTAAATCCTAACCCAAAACTCTAAACCTAACCCTAAGAAATTCACAAAAACGTTAGCAGCACCACCTAGTGGTCAGTGACCTCCACTGCGTGCGGCCCTTCAATGGGAAAGGTCTAATAGTTGTAAGTGGGAAAAATAAAAATAGTACAAAACTATTATCAGCTTCCTCATTTTTCTATAACTATATATATATAATCCTTTTATAAAATGTATTACAAAAAAAGAACAAATTAAAATACAATTTTCCACGTTGTATATAGTGCTGCATAAGATGTCTGTGTGTGTCTTATAAGGAGGAAGACACGGATCAGGATGCATTAGTCATGATTCTCAAGCCCTCTCTGTGTCCAGCGTGAGAAAGTAAAACATGTCTGCAGTGTTACCTTATAGGGAGACGGCAGCTAAATGGCATCTTTCTGGGCTGTAAGAAACACGACTCCTGGACCTATATTTAGATTTATTTGTCTAAAAAGGACACTTAGGGCCTTATTCAACTTACGGTTTCTGTGGGCTTTTAAAGTCGATTTCCGCAGCGTTAATTAGCGTTCTCCGGTTCCTATTGGTTAATTGTCCGGTGACAGGATCTAAATTACAGCCTTGCTTGATTTTGGCGCGATTCATCAGATCGGATTTCTAATTCCAAATTTGCAACAGTTACAGAGTGATTGAATTGAACAAGGCCCGAAGTCTCAAGACCGTAAAACCCTGGTTTCAAATGTAAGGCTTCTGGGTATCCAATCTGATGAAGCGCGCCAAAATCAAGCAAGGCCTTCATTTGCAATCCTGTCACAGGCCAATTAACCATTAGGTACCGGAGAATGCTAATTAACACAGAAGAAAACGACTTTAAAAGCCCACAGAAACCGTAAGTCATTGACTGGGTTTCTGAGCTTTGGAGAGAGGCAAGGAACAGTTTTGTGAGTTTTCTACTATTTTGACCATTAAGATATATTAACTCTTAATTTACAGCACACATATTACTGATAACACATAATTTACACACATAGATTAATACGTACACATAGCGATAGGCCACGGCACACACCCCCCATACCCATACTATAATACACACATTTTTTTTTCACCTCATACACATATACATATTTATATTATTGATATTATCCTTATACTAGCGACTTGACTTTCAAAAATGACGGGGCAATAAAATTGTAAGGCAGGTAATGCTGTTTGCCCCAGACATTAATATTTTTGATGGTCCGAGATCCTTCGGCGCTCATTGCGAGGCTGTTGTTTTTTTTTTTTTTTTTCTGAAAGGCGCTTTTGCTGTTATTGTTTGGTCGGTGCTGATCTGCTTTTTGCGCTTATTGCAAGGCTTTGTGTGCCATGAGCAGCGTTGGCGCTCGTTGTGAGTCGCAAGGTCAATGGCTTTTGTGTTTATTGTGAGAGTGTTTTTTTTTGTGTGTTTATTTGTTTTTGTATGCTAATAAATAATCAATAAATGAATATACTTTACCTATTTGGAAGTAATATATGCAGGAAGCATTGTGCTGAAGAGCTGACAATCTGTTTTGATGTTCCTGCAGCATATAATGTCGGTTTGCACTGTTGTGGTGCTGAGGTGTAAGTATCAGCAATGTGTGCAGTGTAAATAGGCTGCGTGCGCTAGGGGAAGCCATTAGGGTAGCTGTGTACTTCCGCATTGTGTAAGTTAGTGTGGTAAAATGGCAGCTAATCTGCATGTGGTACGCGGCTGTGGATGATTTAGCTACCTTGCTAAAAGTCCTGCGGTTCGTATTTTTTTGTGTAAGTCCGTATTTAGTGATTGCGTGTTAGATCTATTTTGGTAAAGTGCCGCTTGTGTGGGTGTTTGTAACCGCGTGTGAGGCGCCGTAGAGCCTCCATCTCCACAAATGCGGCCCCTCGCTTCGCTTATTGTAGCCGACGTTGGAGCCTCCACTTTCCGCAAATGCGGCCCCTCGCTTTGCGAGGGTCCGCATGTGCAGACCAAACTGCGTCTCTCGCTTTTGCGAGGGACACAGCTCTTGTGAGCTCGCTTTGACAACTATTATATGTGATTAAGTTCATAATTTCCAGAAGGATAGAGGAGGGAGGAGGAGAGAAAGGGGAGAAAGGCGAACACCGGAGGAGGAGAGAGAGGAGAGAAAGGGGAACACCGGAGGAGGAGAGGTAGCGGTATGGAGAGAAGGAGGCAGGTAAGCGAGGAGAGCAGGAGGGTAGGCACACAAGAAGCAGAGGGTCAGGTGCCTGATCCCAGGGGAGGGAGGTAGCAGGGATGAGGGGGGGGGGGCAGGAACTCCAGGCAGCGGTTGGGAGGGCAAGAGACTGTGGCAAAGTACAGGGCCCCCTAATTATAGCCCAGATGAGATGGACGTCCTCTTCAGGGAAATCCGTGCCCGCTATTGGATCATACATGGTGGGAGAGATGTGAGGCCTGGCCACAAGACACATGCCTAGATAGAGGTTCCTTCAGCTGTTGCTGCATTAGAGGTTGCAAATAGGGATGTCAAGTCTGTGAAACACAGATATGATGACAGCTGGCTGAAAGTCAAGAGGAAGATGGCAGCGGAGGCCAGAGCAGCCCGTGCAACTGGCGGTGGACCACCAGCCAACATCACATACTGCGGAGGGGGACCAGACCTGAAGGGGGCCCAGTGCTGAGAAAGAGGAGGTAGGCGAGAACATCCCCTAAGCCCTCCTCATCCACACTCCTCAATGAATATTAATTAGCATTAATGTTGACATACTAATGGCTTGCTACAGAGTGTGTACCCTGTTCAATGAGGATTGCCATTGACATGAGATGTTTAAGTCAATCCAAATAGTGTTCTGATTGATATCTGATTCTTGTCTCTGTAGGTCTTAATAGCCCAATCTCACGACCATAAAGGCATGTTCCTCAACCTCCTCTTGCTGTTTTCCAGATTCTGATCATCCATTTGGTATTTTTCCTTAATATATGAAAACACTGTGTTTGGAATTGAATTGTATGACATTATCCATGATTTATTGCATGTGTTTAATTGAACAGACGATAACCAGAAGTAAGTGCTATGCGCATTACTGGTTACTTCGATTAAATGTAGTGATTTCTGATGATACTTTTTTTCATCAGATTCTGGTTGCAGTTGTGTAGTGACCACATGTGACCCTGATAGCTGCTATGCATCATGATTATTCTATACTATGACATTATCCCCTTGAGGTATCCCCTTTTTCCAAAAAGCATCTTGCCCTTCCCTGATCCACCTACACCACACCCATGATATTAATGCACAGTCTTGTCCATTTCTGATTGTGCTCAGTGTATGAAATAAAGCTTTGTTATACCGTTGTAACTGTGTCAGTGTGTTTTCAATGGTTGCGGTTATGGGACATCCACATACATCACATTTGTGTCACATTCCTATATCTGTAAACCTAGTTACTGTGCAATAGATTAATACATATAATAATACTAATACTAATATAATATTAGTAATAATATCATAAGATATCATATAATAATATGTAAAAAAAATGTATAATAATATATATCATATATAATAATAAAGGGTTAATACACATGAGAGGTTTAATTTGTAATACTGTGGAGTATCTCTATTCACCTGATGGGCTGATAACAATATGACAGGTGATAATGTAAATTGATTAATAGCAAAACACTTGATTGGATGTCGCCAGATGATAATGGGTATACATGTTGACACATTGCCACCAGCAGTTTTTCCAGGATGGGCGTAGCATAGATTACTCCTGATGGAGGGGAGTTGGCTGTTGCTCCACATGCCTTTGCACAGCCTCCATGTGTATTTGTGGCCCTTCCTGATGGGTTACAGCAGATTTGTGTGATGTATGTCACCCTGGTCGCCTTCTGAATCGCTACCTTGTGGTGGTGAAAGGCTTGTGTACTTCAATGAAGCTGTGAGCTGTACCATGTAGGGTAACTCTAGGAGGGCAGGTCATAGAAGAGAGGTCAGACAAATCACAGTCCATTGGAGAAGAAACTGGCAACCCACTCCAGTATATTTGCCATGAAAACCTGGTGGATAAGCACAACCAGAGACATAGCTAAGTATGCTGCAGTCCATAGTGTCACAGAGAATCAGACATAACTGAAGGACGGAACAACCAAAAATAAAATGTTACCCTGGTACTTTATATATGCCATATGGCGGTGTAATTTGTCCGCTATTTGTTTTCCCAATGTAGATGTGATGAGCAAGATAAGATGATCTTTGTATTTTTAGGGTCCACATTAGAGCTTCTGTGAGTGAGAAAGGGTTAATATGGCAGCCATTTCCATGTATTTGTGTTGCAATTTAATGAGGGAGTGTGTCTTTAATTGCTTTCAGCATCTTGCCGCATTGGCTTCTCATATTGGCATATGCATGACCATTACAACCTATGAAGAAAATAAATATTTTTTGAAGGTGTATTTGTTCCTTGGGCGTTGTTATGCAATGAATTCTAATGCCTTCCATTGCTTTCCCCATATTTTAAAGTCCATCTATGTTTTGCAGTGTTAAGAACTTGTCTGTAAACCCTTTGCGGGTCCTATTTGAAACTTGTTTGGCTCCGTTTGCGGCCTTGAAAACATTTGCGGGCCTGAGGAATTGTAGCAATTGAATAGCGATTAGCGATTGTAACATTTACGGGCTTGAAAGATCAAAGGCTTAGATGGGTCAGAGTTACGATTTTGACAACCTCAGGGATTTGATTTTCAGCCTGTAACCCGCAGATTTTTAGCTACCCGCAAACTGATGCCAATTAATTCGGAAATTAATTTACGGGCTTCATTATGGGCTCCAGTAACCAATAATTGCTCAATTGAATAGGGGCCTGAGTTTCTATATAATCAGCAATTGCATGGGAAAATAGAATCTGTGTACTAAAGCAAAAAGGGTTCCCTGGTGGTCCAGTGATTAGGATACTGTGTTTTCACCTCTGCGACCTGGGTTCGAACCACCCTGAAGCCAAGCCAGGTTGGGCCTGGTCTGTGACCTCATGGACTGCAATACGCCATGCTGATCCACTTGGTATTCATGGCAGAGATACTGGAGTGGGTTGCCAGTTCCTTCTCCAGTGAGCTACAGCATACAGTTCCTGATATTCCTAGGTGGTCTCCCATCCAAGTACTGACCAGGCCCAACCCTGCATGTCTTCAGAGTGGTGTGACCTATTGGTTCCCTAACTGGGATCGAACCCAGGTTACAGCAGTGAAAGCACTGAGTCCTAACCACTGGACCACCAGGGAACCCCTATCCTGTACATGTACTTCTCTCCAGAAGGGAGTTCTCTAGATACGTTATAAAGTGTTTCTAAGCGCCGCTGTCTTGGACCAGTAATAAACAGTACCTTTTATTCCCTAGTACTTCATAGGCCTGATATGTTGAGGTGTTACGCACCACTATAGGGAATGTATATAGATTGGATTTAGTCCCCTCTAGTACATCTAGTACCAATAACAACACTGTATGAAGGAGCTGATAGGGGGCGGAGCTTTGTATGGACTGTTTGGAAGATTTCAGTGAGTAAATACAGAGCTCTTGTTAATAAAATGTGGTTTAGATATGGAAACAAACACTTAATTTATATATTAAAAAACAGAACTTCCATATCCCTTTAAAGGGAACTTCAAGATGAGTTTTTGCTGCTTCTTCTGATTAGTCTCAGGTGTGATGCTTATTGCACTGATTGGTTCTTCATAAATAAAACAGTAAGAGGGAATTTAGTTAAACACAATGCAATATAAATGTCCGACTCCGGGCTCTGAGAACATTCCTAGCATAGCTGGTTATATTTAGCTTGGCGTCCGTCCACTCTCAACAAAGATCTGCTCTGCTAAAATGTATTGTAACCATCGCCCAACAGGCTGGCAGAGGCCCAACAGGCTGGCAGCTTCAGAGGTGCAAAGGTTCCCTTCTAGCAACATGTAACCTTTATCTAAGTGTCAATATACTGTGTATATATATATATATATATATATATATATATATATATATATATATATACACACACACACACACAGGAGTGGGCACATACTGGGCAGCCAAGAGACTCTTATAGTGATTCATGAGATCTGTTTAATAGTTAGTAGTTGTGACTAAAGCCTGCGAGATGCGCTTTGCGCAGGCGTTACTCACAACTACTAATTTCAAACTGCAGGGAAATTGTCCAACTGCGACAGTGGGTCAGTGGGAGAGGATGAGAGAGGAGGCAGAGAGGGAGGGAAAGAGAGAGGCGAGATGAGGAGGGAGAGAGGGATGGGAGAGAGAGGAGGAGGCATAGAGAAAGAAGAAGGGTGAGGCAGAGAGAGAGCGGGAGCCAGAGAGAGAGAAGGAGGGGGAGAGAGAGAGGAGATAAGGAGGGAGAGAGGGATGGGAGAGAGAGAAGGAGGCACAGAGAAAGAAGAAGGGTGAGGCAAAGAGAGAGGGGGGAGCCAGAGAAAGAGAAGGAGGGGGAGAGAGAGAGAGAGGAGGCAGAGAGGGAGGGAAAGAGAGAGGCGAGATAAGGAGGGAGAGACAGGAGGAGGCATAGAGAAAGAAGAAGGGTGAGGCAGAGAGAGAGCGGGAGCCAGAGAGAGAGAAGGAGGGGGAGAGAGAGAGGAGATAAGGAGGGAGAGAGGGATGGGAGAGAGAGGAGGAGGCATAGAGAAAGAAGAAGGGTGAGGCAGAGAGAGGGGGAGGGAGAGAGGGGGGAGGCAGAGGGAGAGAGGGGGAGCCAGAGAGAGAGAAGGAGGGGGAGAGAGAGAGAGGAGGCAGAGAGGGAGGATAAGCGAGAGGCGAGATAAGGAGGGAGAGAGGGATGGGAGAGAGAGGAAGAGGCATAGAGAAAGAAGAAGGGTGAGGCAGAGAGAGAGGGGGAGCCAAAGAGAGAGAATGATGGGGGGAGAGAGAGAGAGAGAGGAGGCAGAGAGGGAGGGAAAGAGAGAGGCGAGATAAGGAGGGAGAGAGAGGAGGCGGCAGAGAGAGAAAAGGAGGAGGAGGCAGAGAGAGAGGGGGAGACAGAGAGGGAGGGAAGGAGGGGGAGATAGAGAGGGAGGGAAAGATAGAGGGGAAAGAAAGAGGGATGGGGGAGTGAGGGAGGGAAAGAAAGGGGGGTGAGAAGGCAGAGAGAGGGGGAGAGAGAGAGAAGGAGGGGAAAGAGGAGGAAGAGAGGGAGGAAAAGAGAGAAGGGGAAAGAGATGGATCGGGGAGTGAGGGAGGGAAAGAAAGAGGTGGAGAGAGATAGGAGGAGGGGGAGAGAGGAGGCAGAGAGAGAGAGGAGGAGGGGGAGGCCGAGAGAGAGGGGGAGAGAGGAAGCAGAGAGGGACGGAAAGAGAGGAGGCAGGAGAGAGAATGAGGGGAGGCAGAGAGAGAGGGGGAGAGAGGAGCAGGGAGGGAGGGAAAGAGAGAGGGGGAGAGAGAGGAGGCAGAGCGAGAGAAGGAGGGTAAGAGAGAAGGAGGGGAGAGAGAGAAGGAGGGGAGAGAGAGAGAAAAACAGAGAGGAAGGGGAAAGAGAGGAACCGGGGAGTGAGGGAAAGAAAGAGGGGAAGAGAGATAGGAGGAGGGGGAGAGAGGAGGCAGAGAGAGAGAAGGAGGGGGAGGCAGATAGAGAGGGGGAGAGAGGAGACAGAGAGAGAGAAGGAGGGGGAGAGAGAGGAGACAGAGAGGGAGGGAAAGAGAGGGAGAGAGCAGAATGGAGATAGAGAGTGATGGGGGAGTGAGGGAGTGAAAGAGAAGGGAGAGAGGAGGAGGGGGAGAGAAGAAGGGGGAGTCAGAGAGGGTGGGGAAGAGAAAGGGAGAGAGAGAAAGTGAGGGAGAGAGAAGGAGAGGGAGAGACAGAGGGATGGGGGAGGGAGGGAAAGAGAGACGGGGAAGGAGTAAAAGAATGGGGAGAGAGAGGATGGGGAGAAAGGAGGCAGAGAGAGAAGGAGGGGGAGGCAGAGAGAGAGGGGAATACATAGAGAGAAGGAGTGGAGAGAGAGAGAGGAGGCAGAGAAGGAGGGAAAGAGAGAGGCGAGAGAAGGAGAAAGAGAGAGATAAGAAGAGGGAGGCAGAGAGGGTGGGAAAGAGAAAGTGAGGGAGAGAGAAGGAGGGGGAGAGACAGATGGATGGGGGAGGGAGGGAGGGAATGAAAGAAAGGGAAAGAAAGAGGTGGAGGGAGAGAGCGGATGGGGAGAGAGAGGGAGGGGAGAGAGAAGGATGAGGAGGCAGAGAGGGAGGGAAAGAGAGAGGGAGAGAGAGAGAAGGACGAGGAGGCAGAGAGAGAGGGGGAGACAGAGAGAGAGAGAAGGAGGGGGAGAGAGAGAGGGGGCAGAGAGAGAAAGTGAGGGAGGGGAAGAGACAGGGAGCACACATCGCGCATAGAGAGAGAGGACGCACAGAGAGAGACAGAACAGAGAATTGAACATAACATATGATAACAACATTTATGACGGACAAGTTACTAGTACTAAATATTCTGTGAAACCTATAATGCATCAATGTGCAAATACAGCCAGTCTGGCACCTAAATAGTCTGTCTGATGGTCCAGTGGTTAGGATTCAGTGATTTCCCCGCTGCGACCTCGGTTTGATTCCAGTCAGGGAAGCTAGAGGTTACACCACCCTGAAGCCATGCAGTATTGGGCCTGATCAGTACTTGGGTGGGAGACCACCTAGGAATACCAGGAGCTGTATGCTGTGACCCACTGGAGAGGGAACTGGCAACCCACTGCAGTATCTCTGCCATAAAAACCGAGTGGATCAGCATGGTGTGTTGCGGTCCATGAGGTCACAGAGAGTGGGACACAACTGAATGATGAAAACACACTCACACAAGGCTCATCCAGTCAAAAAGTTGAACCACAAGGAGACGGCAGCTTTTCATATATCTTTTTGTTGCTGTTCTTGGATGGTGAACATATTCTGCACTTTCATAGTTATAGAGGTGGGATAAACTGAAATGAAGAGCTTGATGTGCGGTGATCTCAACACCATATATAAATGCGTAGGGGAATTCTGGTGTGTTTGCTTGGAGTAACCCCCCACTACATCACACCACTATCCGGGGCTCATTATAATACATTTTGTTTATTATGTTATGCGCAGCCGAGCCTCGTTAGATAGTGCCACATTGCGCTCAGTCTTAGTGAGTAACCCCACTAGCTCAAAATGGATATTAATAAATTAGAAACACCCCAAATCTGGATGATCTTACAATTCTTAAATCTGTAATTATATTTAAGAGTTGAGACTGTCTGTCATATGCCCATGCCAATGCTGTATGTATTAGAAACAGGCGGGTGTCCTCTTGTTACACTTCTAAAAAGAGGTTTATAAAAAAAATTATTCATATATCCAACAACTGTCCCGCACCCCAGCCCAACCACCAAGGCCCCCACAGGCCTCCTTGGATGCACCCCTTAAACGAAAATTGGTACGTGCCTGTTTAAAATAAGAGCATTTCTACAGATGGTGGCAGTGTGGAGCAGTTCAGCACGCTGGGGATGTGTATCAGGGAAGAGGTGAGAGAGACCAAAGCTGGGTTGCAGAAAAGTACAAGAGGGATATAAATATAAATATATATATATATATATATATATATATGTATATATATATATATATATGTATATATATATATATATATATATATATATGTATATATATATATATATATATATGTATGTGTATATATATATATGTATGTATATATATATATATATATATATATATGTATGTGTATATATATATATGTATGTATATATATATATATATGTATGTGTATATATATATATATATATATATATATATATATATATATATATATATAGTTAAAAACTGGAGATAAAGCTGGAGTTACAAAGTGGACTTAAAAAATGGGGATAACACTGAAGATAAAATTGAAGATAAAACTGGAAATTAAAAAAATGGAGTTAAAAAGTGGACATAAAAATTGTTGATAAAAGTATGGAGGTAGGGGGCCCAATTTATTTTTTTGCACTAGGGCCCTCCATTTTTTAGCTCTGCCATTGCCAAGAACCTTGACACTAGCATAACAGCATTCATCCAAATATAGGGTTAAAATATCTGCACATATTTGCTTTAACATTATTTTAGGGCAGTCAGTGTCATATTCAATAGCTCTATTAGTTACACCCAGGTTGGAGGGCTATATTATATTTAAATCCTCTGGTAAATAATATAATGATCTCAGGCAACTGCTGATATAATGTAGCTGCACAATATCCTACTGCTCCTATAATAACCTTACAAAGGTTATCTGGGTTAAAGGGATATATCTGAGCTGGATTAATACATTTCTGCACTCTGTAGGCAAAAAGCCCCCTGTGTGTATGCACATCTCATAGGACATTTTATTTTTTATTAATATCTAAAAATCCCTCTAATGGTTATGTTGACACCCCCAGGGGTGTCTGCACAACTTCCTGGTGCCCCCCCCAATCAGCATGCAGCACCAGCGGAGCAATTTTAACCCACTATTTACCTGCCTTGCTAGCTCGGCCTCCTCACAGCTTCCTCCTTGCAGCTCCCTTTCACATGTCAGTGATACACTACATTTCCCAGGCTCCCTTGCCTACATATCCTATGCTGCTTTTTACCACAGCCAATAGGAGAGCAGTGTTGTCACTGCTGGTATATGACTTATCCCTGCTTCCTGACTATGCTATGTGCTGTTGCCATAGCAACTAACAGAGTGCTATGTCTGAAATCTTTCTCTAACCGGATTGGCCAAAGCAAATTGGAGGGGGAGTTAACCTTAATTTTAAACTGTCAGGAATTACAATAGATTTTGCTAACTTCAAGGTAACTGTTTAAATGTTTATTTTGGTATTTTTTCATGCAAACATTTTTTTTCATACACTTCTGATTCTCCTCCATCAGATGCATTCATAATCCAGGAAACTTAGATATCCCTTTAAGTAACAATATCAGCTTGTCTGATTGGGGACCTCTCTCTAAGCTAGTGTCTGATGTAGTTTCGACGCTACGTAGCGGCTTTACATTTGCCCCATAATTACCTGGATATACTAACCTAATTTAAAAACTGAAGATGCTTGGAGATGAGTAATTAAATGCCACACATGTTGAAAAAGTTAATTATGGCTTAAAAACTTACAAGGGCTATACTCAGTCTTATAACAATGTTCTCACTGGGAAGGAGAAACCCCAACAAATCCTATTTTATTAGAATAGGCCCAATAGAATAAATCAGGAACTGGAGAGGTCTCACAATTATAGATATTGGCAGCGATCTGCCATTTTCAAGAAACAAACAACCAGGCTGTTCTTACTAGGTGGATCAGAAGGGACCATTGGAAATTGAAAATTGTAAACTTTTATGTAACTTTATAACATTAATGTTATGGCAGGGAAGTAGTTAAATAACAAATAAAAATGAATTCAGGGGGATTAAGACCTCTCCACTTATAACCGCTACTCCCTTTGAGCCCGGGTATATCTCCGCTTTCTCCAAACTACAGTACAACTATGGAGGTCATCATGGCACCAAAGATTAACCAGTGGGGGCCATAGGAACCCCCATAATCACATACAGTATAAAAACAAGGGTTCCTATGGACCCCCATGGCACCTAATAATAACCCCTATAACATGAGGGTCCCTATAGACCCCCATGGTATACTTAACAATGATCATGGGGGCATTCATAGATACAGATTAAGTATACTAAGTTAGGACCGTGGGGGTCCTTATGGTCCTCCATGGCACCTAAAGTTAATCCATATAGACTGGGTCAGTCCATGGCCACATGGCACCATTACTACAATAACTACCACTACCAGGGTCCATATAGGACCCTCATGAACACTAAATACATTCAAAAACAAAATAAAATTATACCTATAAGGAGGGGTTATACATTACCTATCCTTTTGACGATCTCGAGCAACGATCATCGATGCCCAGGTTCCTCACTCCTCAGCCCTGAATAAGCTGGCAATTCCATGTTTATTAAAAAAATACCAAACTGGTGCCACTGTCAGAGGGATCCTAATCTCTGCACTTGCACAGTCATTAAAATTTGGATTTGGCATGAATTATGCATAGTTCATGTATTAGTCTATAAGCACATGGACCTGTATGTAACATGGTATACATGGCATTTATTTGCAATGCTGTTACCTGCAGAGAGCAACCTAATATTATCCGTTCAAGCTCTTGTCACAACAGTGAGATGGACTGAAGATTATGTCTTTATAATTGGGCTTAATTACATATTGTTTTTAATTACTCATCCATTTACATTCCATTGTTGCCATATACGTATATTACAATTATTTAAAGTATGGGTTGATACATAATTGATGCTTATTATTTAATTTCACCTTAAACTATGAGCAGCTGTAGTTTTGGAAACACATCACATGTTTGTGAACGATGTAAATAGCACATTTTTGTTCACATTTGCACATCTAAAAACAAAATTACAAAACGTTTTTCCTGCTCAGAATTTCGAGAAATACAGGTATTTCTGGGAAACTGGGTGGGACACGCAAATGAACCTATAATGCAGTTTAAAACTCGAATCCAATACCACTTTATACATGGCACCTTTTCGGTATATGCCTGCTGTATAACACAGCTTTAATGCATAGCATAGTATGGATAATGCACAAGTTAGGAGACCTACACACAGACAGCTGTTTCAATCTTGAATGTCTCATCGGTGTGGGGCTGGTTCAGGACTCCTGCTATAGATTTGTGGGAAGGTTATTGACCATAACAACATTTAGCTTATGGTGGGGAAAAGAGCCATAGAAGCCTCCGCCGTACAGAAAATAAATAGTATATTTGTGAACATATTTGAAGTATCTAACAAACAGGTTTGATGACCAGAAAGGCCAATCTAGCCTGCCCATTCTATCTACCTAAAAGACTGGCCTAACTTAGCCCCAGGATAGTCATACGCTTACCCCAGGTACTTTGTCACATTACAATGGAGAGCACACCCAGTTTGGAAAGATTACTGTATGTTCTTTTGAATACTATATATAATTCTCCCTTTTTTGTGTGTAATTTCATCATTTTCTTTGTGTACTTTCCACTGGCACCAATGGCCGGTTATCTCAATGTAATGTATTTTGTTTTGTTTCCTTATAACAGCTAATGGAGGCCAAGAAAAGGAGGAAACAGCCAAACCGGGACTTGAACCCGGGACCCTGATTAAAAGTCTGATGCTGTACGGACTGAGCTATCATTGTAGCTATGTAAACCATGAGAATAAATCATTTTTAGAGAAAACCTTTAATTGAGGAAGCTCTGCTTGTGTCGGGGGTGCTTCCATTTTGTACTGCTAGTATGTTTGTATACTGGAGGGGCAAATTAATTAAATAGCAGAAAAGTTTGTAAGTTATCTTCGGAAGTGACTAATAAAAGTAAGTGTAAGGCTTTTGCCAGAACTGAATAGAGAGGTTATTTGAATCCATGGTTCCTCCTAAAATGTCTGCTCCCATTAAAGCAAAAATTAAAAAAATGTAAGAAAATAGATAAAAACGAAAGCTTCTATTTAATTTTGAATGCTGTAAAAAAAATGTTGCACATTATTGCATTAGGTTCATCATGAGAGTATACTACTCCATCGTAGCCCAATTTATCTTTGACTTGCTTCCTATTTAATGTTGATCAAAACCTGTTTTTATACACAGTCGAGTACCATTATTATGACCCAAATAACCGCCGTGTGCAGTATGGACAGCAGCTAGATGGTGTGGTAGTGAGCAGTAAGATGCTGGAAGGTTGACAAGGGTATCTGGAGCCATGCAGACTGCAGTGCATCCTACAACTGCTGAAGAGTGAGTGGTGGAGGATCCATATGGTGAACATGGCGATTGAGGTGGTCCCACAGGTGCGCAATGGGGTTCAAATCCAGGGAATCTTGAGGCCAGGGAAGTACTTGTAAGTCTTTGTTGTGCTCCTCCGACCACTCCCGGACAATTCTGGCCGTATGACATGTTGCATTGTCCTGCTGGAAGATCCCATCAGCTCCACGGTAGATAGTCAACATGTATGGGCGTACTTGATAAGCAAGGATGGATAGATAACCCAATCAGTTGAGAGTGCCTTCCAGAAGTATGAGTAGATCCAGACAATGCAAAGAAAACATTCCCCAGACCATAATGCTGCCGCCACCAGCTTGTAGTCTTCCAACAATTTTTGCAGATTGTTTGTTACCTGAGGTTTCGCACCTGACTCGCCAACGTCCGTCCAGTCGATGGAGCAGAAAATGTGACTCAGCAGAGAAGGCAACCATTTGCCAATCAGAAGACGTCCAATTTTTATACTGTCATGCAAACTGAAGTGGTTTTGGTGCTCCATACGCCACAGGGATGGCTGTACTGTCATTTTAGACACACTTCTGGTAGCCGGCTTCATTTGGACGGTGAGTTGCTCAACAGTAGCGTGTCGGTTGGCCCTCACACACCTTCTCAGCCAACAATCATCTCTGACATCAATGGCATGTGCTGCTCAGCAGTTTCCACGACGTTCATTCGCAAACATTTGTCCAGTCACGGGACACTATAACCATGGCAGCACAAAAAAAGTTCAGAAACGGCGCTGTTTCAGAAATATTTCCATACTTGGCCCAAAAGCCAATGATTATCCCCTTTTTAAAGTCGGATAAATCCCAAATTTGACCAATGACAGAGATGGTTGACATAATGACAGAATGCTTACATGTCACCTTATATACCCACCAAGCCAATAGATGACACGTACTGTATATGCTGACATCAAAAGTAGGTGGTTTTCATACTAATGTGACTCGATCCTGTATGAGTATTATGTAGATAGAATGAGACTGAGCCATTACAAACTGTTACACCAATATAAGAGCCAATAGACATCTTAATTGCCGTAAGATCCAGTGAGTGATTGAAGTTTATCTCCGGACATATTGTTCTTGGCACAGAGACATCTCAGCTGACCCATTGCCAAAATACCTGTTCATTCAGTACCTTGGCTGGGTCCTGTTTTATTATTTGACATTTGCACTTTAAACAAATAGTTTGTTGTTGAACTTCCAATGAATGTAATCACTTAAAGTACCACTGTAATGCATTTACAAGTAAAGGTCATATGTTTGTTTGTTTGGCTGACTATTCAAACAGAATGCAGTTTAAAATAAATAAAAAATAACTTTTCTTCTAAGCTTTAAAGCGGTCAGTTTTCTCCTTAAACAGAGCTGTGTATCTCTTCCTACCTGTGTCTATCAGGGGGTGTGGTCGAATCTGCCTGTGTGCAGAACTATCAAGGAGCCTGGAAGCAGGCAGGCCTGATGTCAGTGGACCTGCCCCAATCACATCATTATCTCCACCCTGCTGACTACACAGAGGTAACAGCTCTATTGTAACATGCTTGCAGCTACACCATAAGCCCCATCTAGTGACAGTATATGAGCCATCATAACCTGTCTCCATTTACTCTTGTCTGAAGCAGAACCTACACCGGTCAAACTTTATTTTTAGTCCAGCAAACAGACGGAGCTGGCCACGCAGGTAGGAGGAGATACACAGCTCTGCTTGATGAGAAAACACAGTATAAAACATAAAAAAATGTTTTAACTTTATTTATTTTACACTGCATATTGTTTAAATGTTTGTACAGCTAACAAACCTATGACTCTTACTTGTAAATGCACTACAGTAGTCATTTAAGAACTGCTGAAATGGCTACCATAAATTTACATGAATAAGCTTTAAATCAATGGTGGGCAATTTGGTACTACAAATGCGACCAACAATCCATGATTTGTGTATCTGGGCATTCATGTTTCTCCCTCGTTTAGTCCATACAAGTTACTCTAGTGTGTTCATACTGGCTGATCCAGGTGTGCTTATATATTAGAACAACCTGAAATAGTTGATAATATAAAGAATAAATAGTTACAAAGGAGACCAAGACTAAGCAGGCGCAGTCATTATCTCCTCACCATGTGGATCAACAATTTAACAAATTGATTAGGAAGCATCAGTAATCTATTGCTCCAAATAATATAATAATAATTATTATTATTATCTTTATTTATATCACGCCAACATATTCCGTAGCAATGTACAGGGGTTGAGTACATGGCAAAAAACAAACTTGACACCTTGTAAAGAATGGAGGGCCCTGTTTTTGAGCATAAAATCAAATGTACATCTAGCTTGTTTACAAGGCACTGACACAAGATTGAAAACTCGTAAACTAACAATCTGATAATAATAATCCAGCTGGTGCAGTGCCCAGACACACCCCAATTACAGTCTGTAAGAAGGACGTCTTGGCATTGTATGCTATAGAAGGATTCAAAGTTGCTTGATGTTCATGCCTTGCAAAAGTATTCACCGCCTTGGCATTTTTCGTGTTTTGTTGCCTCACAACCTGGAATTAACATGGATTGTTTGAGTATTTGCATCATTTAATTTACAGAACATGCCCACAACTTTGAAGATGATTTTTATTTTATTTTTTATTGTGAAGCAAACGAATAGGACAAAATAACAGAAAAAGCCAATGTGCATAACTATTCACCCCCTAAAGTCAATACTTTGTAGAGCCACCTTTTGCGGCAATCACAGCTCCAAGTCGCTTTGGATAAGTCTCTATGAGCTTGCCACATCTTACCACTGGGATTTTGCCCATTCCTCCTTGCAAAACTGCTCCAGCTCCTTCAAGTTGGATGGTTTGGGCTTGTGAACAGCAATCTTTAAGTCTGACCACAGATTTTCTATTGGATTGAGGTCTGGGCTGTGACTCGGCCATTCCAACACATTTACATGTTTCCCCTTAAACCCCCCAAGTGTTGTTTTAGCAGTGTGTTTGGGGTCATTGTCCTGCTGGAAGGTGAACCTCCGTCCTAGCCTCAAATCATGCACAGAGTGGTACAGGTTTTACTCAAGAATATCCCTGTATTTAGCACCATCCATCTTTCCCTCAACTGACAGTTTCCAAGTCGCGGCTGTGGAAAAATGTTGGTGTTCTTTGGGTGATGTGATGTGTTGGGTTTGCGCCAGACATAGCGTTTTCTTTGATGGCCGAAAAGTTCAATTTTAGTCTTATCAGACCAGAGCACCTTCCTCCATACATTTTGGGAGTCTCCCACGTGCCTTTTCGCAAACTCAAAACGTGCCATTTTGTTTTTTGCTGAAAGTAATGGCTTTCTTCTGGCCACTCTGCCATAAAGCCCAACTCTATGGAGCGTGCGGCTTATTGTTGTCCTATGTACAGATACTCCAGTCTCTGCTGTGGATCTCTGCAGCTCCTCCAGGGTTACCTTAGGTCTCTGTGCTACCTTTCTGATTAATGCCCTCCTTGCCCGGTCCGTGAGTTTTGGTGGGCGGCCGTCTCTTGGCAGGTTTGCTGTTGTGCCATGTTTTTTTTTCCATTTGCTTCTGATAAATTTGATGGTGCTCCTGGGGATCATCAAAGATTTATATATTTTTTTATAACCTAACCCTGACTTGTACTTCTCAACAACATTGTCCCTTACTTGTTTGGAGAGTTCCTTGGTCTTCATGGCAGTGTTTGTTTAGTGATGCCTCTTGCGTAGGTGTTGCAGCCTCTGGGGCCTTTCAAAAAAGGTGTGTATATGTAATGACAGATCGTGTGACACTTAGATTGCACACAGGTGGACATCATTTCACTAATTATGTGACTTCTGAAGGTATTTGGTTGCACCAGAGCTTTTTATGGGCTTCATAACAAAGGGGGTGAATAAATACGCACATGACAATTTTCTGTTCTCTATTTCTAAAAAAATGTTTTATGTATATATTTTTCTCATTTCACTTCACCAACTTAGACTATTGTGTTCTGATCCATAAGATAACATTCAGATTAACAAAACATTGAACTTAAGGCTTTAATGTAACAAAATAGGTAAAAAGTCAAGGGGGTGAATACTTTTGCAAGGCACTGTACATTTGTTTATTTGCTTCCTATAGTACTGCACTATGGTCAACATAAAAACCCCACAGTGATAGTAAAATTTTAATAAATTAGAATATGGCAAGAATTACACTAAAAGTTGCAAAGAATCTCATATATGCACCATACTGAAAAATACAATACTGGTGATAACGTATAGGCACTGGTTTAATAGTAATCTCTGGTAGTAACCCCACTGAACCATATCCGTAAGAGATAACCCGCAAAACATCGGATAGGACAGGTGATGCTAGGTTTTCATTAAAAAGTAGGTTGGTTCTTATGAAGAAAGTACCTGGCTTCAAGGAGAGCAGCTGTCCATACAAAAATTAAGGCACAAAAACTACATTTCGATTTTATGCTTTCTGGTATTAAGTGCATCATTTTGAATATTATCTTATATTGTACTTAGTTGACTATTGCTCTAGTTTTATAAAATCATTATATGTTTCACAGTTAAGAAATTCAAGCATGCCTGGGATATGAGGACATCCTGATGTTTAGTTACATCAAGATATTGCATTAGATGTAATGAGTAGATTATTTTTTGGTTCTTATCTGCCGTGAAATCAATGTTTCAAATCTATATGCCTAGGCAAGCTGTGCTAACTGGAACCATTATCTAGTCATTTTAAAGGGTTTTATGGCAAATTATTTATAGGAATAACATTATAATGAACCAGATTATGGTTATTTGGTTTACCTCTCCACAGACAGAAATGTTCAACTCCGATTATCATGGCCTGGAACCACTACAGATGTACAACATATTCCTTTATAGCCCTTGTATAGCACTACGCAATATACAGCCTTATTAAATTGCGATTCGGTAAATTTAAAATGGCTCTATATAAGCACAGAGCATATTTTTTTTAAAGAAGTTTTTAGTTAGTGAACTTCTATCCAAAAGCAAGGTCTTCACTTACTAAAAACTTCTGTAAAAAAAAAAAAACGCAATTTAATAAGGCTGATGGTGTTTAACAAATAAAGGATAATAATCACATATATAGTTGTGATCATGCGGGACGTTGCCAACGCTGCGGGCTCGCACAATTTACGGACTTACGACAAACAAATACGAGACGCATAACGACCCATTACGACCTTGCAAAAATACGACCTTACCGCCAGAAACCCGCGCACATGAAAACATGAAAAACACAATAAATACACACAACAAATACATAAAAAGATTACCTACAGCAAGGGGGGGCACCCAGGACCTCGAAAACTGAAGTTACACCTCAATTTAACTCCAAATAAAAGAGTTTAGACACCCGATAATCCCCTAAGCGAGAGAAAAAATGGCCGCCAAAGAAAACGAGGCTAAAGGACCCTAAACACGCAAAACACCGCGAAACACCTACGGATTTTCCGAAAAAGTCGGACGACATCTGAAAAGGACGCAAAATCAGCCACAGCCGCATACCACACAGGCGCCATTTTAGAACACTAACTTATACAATCCGGAAGTACAAAGCTACGCTAACGGATTTGCCTCGCGCACGCACACTATTACACTGCACACATTCATGACGCTTACACAGCAGCTCCACAGCACTGATGCTGCAGCAACATGAAAACAGATTGCCAGCTCTTCAACACAATGCTTCCTGCATATATTACTTCACAATAGGTAAAGTATATTCATTTCTTATTTTATTAATTATTCATTGCCATACCAAAAAAAAAAAAAACACAACGCTGCTCATAGCACACAAACAACCAACAGCCTTGCAATGAGCGCCGAAGGATCTTGAAACACCAACAAAATTAATTTCGCACACAAACAACATTACCTGCCTTACAATCTTATTGCCGTCAAGTCGCTAGTAACATTATAATTATTATCCTGCAGTGTGACCAGGGACAAAAGTTTTTTTTTTTTTTTATCCAATTGCCGTGGGTGCTGTTTCATTGCAGAACTAGGAATTAAAGCAACGTGAGTCACTTACTGAGCCCCATTTTACTTTAGGAGATTCTTGGTATAGGCCAATAAATGTGCCAATCTGTTATGGTACGGACCCGTGATACTCAAGAGCTGGTCCTTAGGGACAAATGAGGGAAGACGAACAGTTTAAACATCCCATTACTATTAGTCATAGTTTGATTATTAAGGAACTTGTGCAGCTAAAATGTAATCCATTCAAATCTGTGCAAAACTAGATGAAATGTAGTCATTTGTTATCACCTTGTAGTTCAAGAAAAAAAAACACTTGTCGAGTAAGTAACAACATGAGCAGCAAGTCAGGGGCATAAAATAATTGTTTGTACACATTTTAATTTGTGAAGACTATATTTATGGGTATAGGAATCCATTTTGTGTTTGTTCCATGGCTTCATGAGAGCTTGGCGTTTTCACTACCAATGGAGAATGAGCAAACAAGAAACCTTTAAGATTTTTGCATAACATTGAAATCAACACCACACCACTCCTCTCTCCCTGGCCCAGAAGCAGACTCCTTACTTTTATATTTTCGGATAGATATGCTTGCATTTATTAAACACACATACACCTTCCACATATGTATCATGGATTCCCCAGAGCCCATTAGAGGAAGTAGATATTTGTAGAGCAACAATTATTTTCAGGTCCTCAGAGAGTTCTTTGCCATGAGGTGCCATGTTGAACTTCCAGTGACCAGTATGAGAGAGTGTGAGAGCGATAACACCAAATTAAACACACCTGCTCCCCATTTACACCCGAGACCTTGTTACACTAACGAGTGACATGACACTGGGGAGGGAAAATGGCTAATTGGGCCCAATTTGGACTCTCCACTTAGGGGTGTACTCACTTTTGTTGCCAACGGTTTAGACATTAATGGCTGTGTGTTGAGTTATTTTGAGGGGACAGCAAATTTACAGTTATACAGGCTGTACACTTACTACTTCACATTGTAGCAGAGCGTCATTTCTTCAGTGTTGTCACATGGAAAGATATAATAAAACATTTACAAAAATGTGAGGTGTGTACTCACTTTTGTGTGATACTGGATATATATATATCGACTTGCCCATCAAAAATGACGGGACAATAAAATTGTAAGGCAGGTAATGCTGTTTGGCACAGACATACATTTTTTTGGTGGTCTGAGATCCTTCGGCGCTCATTGCGAGGCTCTTGGTTGCTGTGTTTTTTTTTATCAGAGGCGCTTTTGCTGTTATTGTTTGGTCGACGCTGATCTGTTTTTTGCACTTATTGCAAGGCTTTGTGTGCTATGAGCAGCGTTGGCGCTCGTTGTGAGTCGTGCAGTGAATGGCTTTTGTGTTTATTGCAATAGTGTTTTTTTGTTTTTTGTGTATATATATTTTTGTATGTTAATTAAATAATTAATAAATTAATATACTTTACCTATTTGTAAGTAATATATGCAGGAAGCATTGTGCTGAAGAGCTGACAATCTATTTTGATGTTCCTGCAGCATACAATGTAGGTTTGCAGTGTTGTGGAGGTGCTGTGTAAGTGTCAGCAATGTGTGCAGTGTGTAGTGTAAATAGGCTGCATGCGCATGGGGAAACCGTTACTGTAGCTGTGTACTTCCACATTGTGTAAGTTAGTGTTGTAAAATGGCGGCTAATGTGTATGTGGTACGCGGGTGTGGATGATTTAGCGTCCTTGGTAATGGTGTATCTTGTACCTCGTACGACTTTTTGGAAAAGCTGTATGTGCTTGGTGGTGTTTTGCTGCTTAAGGGTCCTGTAGCCTTGTTTTTTCGGCGGCAATTTTTCGCATAGGTGATTTTCTAGTGTCTAAAATGGGTAATTTGGAATTTAATTGAGGTGTAACTTCACTTGCAGAGGTCCTGGGTGCCCCCCCTTGCTGTGGGTAAGATTTTTATGTCATTTTTGTGTGCATTTATTGTTTTTTTAATGTCTTCGGCTACGTGCTGTTCGGACGTTAAGGTCGTACTTAAGCGAGTTCGTATTTTTTTCTTAAGTCCATATTTAGTGATTGCGTGTTAGATCTATTTTGTCAAAGTGCCGCTTGTGTGGGTGTTTTTAACCGCTTGTACTGCGCCGTAGAGCCTCCACCTCCGCAAATGCCGCCCCTCGCTTTGCGAGGGTCCGCATTTGCGAACCTGCAATGAGCCTTTGGCAATTTGCAGCCATCGTAGGAGCATCCACCTTCTGCAAATGCGGCCCCTCGCTTCGCGAAGGACGCAGTTCTTACAAGCTCGCTTTGCGAGCTTGCAAAGCGTGACGAGGATTCATAGATGGCAACTATTATATGTGATATATATACACCGTATATACTCCAGTATAAGCCGACCCGAGTATAAGCCGAGGCACCTATTTTACCACAAAATACTGGGAAAACTTAGTGACTTGAGTATAAGCCGATGGTGGGAAATGTGCTGCCCCCTGTGTCCCTCATGCACCATCTGTGTCCCCTCTCATGTGCCCTCTGTGCCCCTTTTCTTGAGTGTCCCCTCTCTCTCCCCGTGTCTCCTCCCTCCCTTGTCTCTTTCCCTCCCCCTCCCTTATCATCCTCCCTCCTCAAATCCCCTCTTTACTTTACCCCTCTCTAATTACCTCCCCCTCTCCCTTTCCCCTCACTTACCTTCCATCAGCAGCTGGTCCTCGGCTCCGCGGGGCGTCTTCCGGCTGTGTCGGGACACGGCCAATGCTAATGACGTGACGCGCATTTCATTATCATTGGCCGGGTCCCGACACAGCCGGAAGATACGCCGCGGAGCGGAGGAGCAGCTGATGGAAGGTAAGTGAGGGGGAGGTAATTAGAGAGAGGTAAAGTGAGGAGGGGGGTTGAGGATGAGGAGGGAGGATGAGGAGGGGGGTTGAGGAGGGAGGATGAGGAGGGGGGTTGAGGAGGGAGGATGAAAAGCGGGTTGATGATGGGGGTTGAGGAGGGAGGATGATAAGGGAGGGGGAGGGAAAGAGACACCAGGGAGAGGGGGGAAAGCGACACAGGGGGAAAGAGACACAGGGTGATTCAAGTATAAGCCGAGGGGGCCTTTTTCAGCCTAAAAAAAAGGGCTGAAAAACTTGGCTTATACTCGAGTATATACGGCTTATATATATATATATATATATATATATATATATATATATATATACTAGCGACTTGCCCGTCAAAAAATGATGGCAATGTTATTGTAAGTGAGCTAATGTTGTTTGGTGTGTAATAATGAAATATATAATACATTAATAAATGAATATACTTTACCTATTTGGAAGCATTGAGTTGAAGAGATGTGAATGTGTTTTGACATTGCTGCAGCATTAGTGTTGTGGAGCTGCTCTCTAAGCGTGCTGAATGTGTGCAGTGTAATACTGTGCGTGCGCGAGGCGAAACCGTTCGCGTAGTGTCGTACTTCCGCATTTGCGTTAAATGGCGGTTTATGTGTGTTGTGCGTCTTTGCGTATTGTCCGTTGTTGGTTTGTAGTGGTTTTCAAGTTTCGTGTGGTGTTTTGCGAGTGTGGTGTGGTGTTTTACGTGTGGAGAGTGCTGTAGCCTCGTTTTCGTTTTGTCCGTCGGCCATTTTTTCTCTCGCTTAGCGATTTTATTAGTGTCTAAAGTGTTTTATTTTTATTTAAATGAAGGTGTAACTTGTTTTTTTGAGGTGCTGGATGGTTCGTCTTGCTGTAGGTAAGCTTTTTATGTGTGTGTTGTGTGTATTTATTGTGTTTTAAATGTTTGTATGTCGGCGTGTTGCGTCCGATGTTTGCGAGGTCGTAATGTGTGGTAAGGTGTTTCGTAGGTTGTTTGCGTTCCTCGTAAAATTTAGCGAGTGTCGGAATTTGTGTGTCGTGTTTTTTGAGTAGCGACGTGAAGTTTGCGAGGGTTTGAGGCCCTTGCCCAGTGACCTCGCCAGCAACTGAGGCCCTCGCTTCACGAGGGGGCCTCAGTTGCTGGCATGGAGCGCCTTCGGCGCTCCATGCCAGCAACTGAGGCCCTTGCCCAGTGACCTCGCTACGCGAGGGCCGCGGCTCGCTACGCGAGGGCCGCGGCCCGCTACGCGAGGGCCACGGCCCTCGATTCGCGAGGGCCGCAGGCTCGCTACGCGAGGGCCGCGGGCTCGCGGGCTCACTACGCGAGCCCACAAGCGTGAGCAACAGCCCGTACGCTCACAACTATATATGTGATTATATATATATATATATATATATATATATATATACACAAATACACACATACATACGTACAGTGGATATAAAAAGTCTACACACCCCTGTTAAAATGTCAGGTTTTTGTGCTGTAAAAAAATTAGACAAAAATAAATCATTTCAGAACTTTTTCCACCTTTAATGTGACCTATAAACTGTACAACTCAATTGAAAAACAAACTGAAATCTTTTAGGTAGAGGGAAGGAAAAATATAAAAATAAAATAATATGGTTGCATAAGTCTGCACACCCTTAAACTAATACTTTGTTGAAGCCCCTTGTGATTTTATTACAGCACTCAGTCTTTTTGGGTATGAGTCTATCAGCATGGCACATTTTGACTTGGCAAGATTTGCCCACTCTTCTTTGCAAAAACACTCCAAATCTGTCAGATTGCGAGGGCATCTCCTGTGCACAGCCCTCTTCAGATCACAATCGGATTCAGGTCTGGGCTCTGGCTGGGCCATTCCAAAACTTTAATCTTCTTCTGGGGAAGCCATTCCTTTGTTGATTTGGATGTATGCTTTGGGTCGTTGTCATGCTGAAAGATGAAGTTCCTCTTCATGTTCAGCTTTCTAGCAGAAGCCTGAAGGTTTTGTGCCAATATTGACTGGTATTGGGAACTGTTCGTAATTACCTCTATCTTAACTAAGGCCCCAGTTCCAGCTGAAGAAAAACCACCATGCTTCACTGTGGGTATGGTGTTCTTTTGATGATGTGCAGTGTTGTTTTTGCGCCAAACATATCTTTTGGAATTATGGCCATAAAGTTCAACCTTGGTTTCATCAGACCATAACACCTTTTCCCACATGCTTTTGGGAGACTTCAGATGTGTTTTTGCAAAATGTAGCCTGGCTTGGATGTTTTCTTCGTCTTGCCATTCTACCCCATAGCCCAGACATATGAAGAATATGGGAGATTGTTGTCACATGTACCACACAGCCAGTACTTGCCAGTTATTCCTGCAGCTCCTTTAATGTTGCTGTAGGCCTCTTGGGATCCCCCCAGACCAGTTTTCTTCTCGTCTTTTCATCAATTTTGGAGGGAGCTCCAGTTCTTGGTAATGTCACTGTTGTGCCATCCACCTAAAAGATTTCAGTTTGTTTTTCAATTGAGTTGTACAGTTTATAGGTCACATTAAAGGTGGAAAAAGTTCTGAAATGAATTATCTTTGTCTCATTTTTTTACAGCACAGAAACCTGACATTTTAACAGGGGTGTGTAGACTTTTTATATCCACTGTATCAGAGTAAATCCATAAACGTGCTGTTTAACTTTTGCTGTATTCAGTGTCTACATGTGGTTAATGTACCCCTAGCACCAGTGTCGGTTCTCCAATAATAATTATTATTAACTTTTATTTGTAACGAGCCAACATATTCCGTAGCGCTATAGGAGTTGCACTCCTTTGTAAAAAACCTGCATCCAAGGTCCATCCCCCATGACAAGTCCAGTTAACAACCCCCCCCCCCCCCCCCAAACAAACAAACATTGGCTACCCCTAGTTATGCATAAATATGACTATGTTTGAGTTACTAAAAACATGTACCTAGCATTAGTTCCTTCAAAAGGGCATCTTTCATCAGCAACCTCCTTGGCTCAGTCTTCAGTTACTTAAGACAAGTAGAATAATTATTTAGATGAGAGATGTATTAGCAGATTTAAAGAAAGATTCTCCACCCCTCTTAAACTTGGAAACCATAACTAATATATGTTATTGCATATGGTATCCATACTTGTGATAAGGCCAACATGCCGAGCATGGTGTAATCGATAGAGCATTTTGTACAATGTGGTTTTGAATGATTTCAATGTAAGTTTATAACAAGAACAATATTTAATAAGGGACAATATCAGCAGCTACTTGGGCAGTTATTAAATTCAACTGCTTTGGAAATAAAGCAATCTCTCCAATCAAAAGCCACATTGTTTCCAGGATCACTTGTCCCACTTCCCTCATGACTGTAAAAGAAAGCATTGTGCAGACTGGCCGGAACAAGACGTGTGAGAGGTGCTATTAGATGGACACGATCTGAGCCACTTAAACACACACTGCAGGTTTCTGGGAGACATGATGCTTCTATTTGGAGAACATCTGGGTGACCTAAAGATGAGCTAGATCTTCTACCAGTCAAATATCCAAGTGTTGACAAAATGCACATCGAGCTCAGTCTTCACTGAGATTTAAGTTAATTGGGTTGAGATCAGTACCCCCACTGGCTATGGAGCGACCTAGGAGAAGAATGGGAAGCATATGTGCTGGTGGGGTCACGCAACTCGAAATGTGCACCTGACCTGGAAGGGTCATGGGAACATATGTATATTGTGTGGTTGAGCACAGCACAAATACCTCTATTTCTTTATTTTTCCTGTCTCCTCCCCTAAATATAGAAACAATGATTTGATGACTAAAAATGTCTATCTAGTTTGCCCATTCTATCACCCCAAAAGCCTGGCTTATTAACCCTAAGCTTCTATTATGCTCATCCTTTTATTAACTGTGATTGACTTCACCCCTTCCACCGGAAGACCAATCCAGTAAACTACTACTCTTTTGTACAATTCTCTCTTCCTTATCTCTGCTATCTGGAGATCCTAAACACATTATCTTATTAAAAAAAAAAGACTGCAAAAATGTACGGTGATGTAAGTTTGGGTTACTTTAATACATATGAATGATTGTGGTTATAAAACATAAAAAAAACTGCAGAAACATCTGCACAGTCTGAGAGCACACACAAGTGTAGTGTTAAGATAAATAGATCTTAGAGCCACATAGTATGAGATTAACCAAAGGTTATCTATTTATTACTAACAACGTGAATTATCTAACATAATACTTATGTGCAACTTTTTTTTTATTAAAGCTCACAAAAGTATAAATAATCTGCAATAATACTTAAAAAAAAGTTTCTTCATGTTGTAAATAATTTTTTTTTAGTATTAAGTAGATAAAAAAAATGTTTTATATTTTAGAATTACAATACTTGTGCATGTATTAAAATTACGCAAACGGACTTCACCATATATCTGTTTGTTTTTCCTTTTTTTTCCCCTCCTGCAAATTCTTTTTTATACAGCGGATTATACTCAGTAGACATTGGTTCGGATAGAAGCGAGGGAGAATCTGTACTGCCTTTAATCACGGCTTCCATTGGTGGTGGGTGCCATTCTGTTTATATTATGTAGTGCATCACTATTGTACATTGTCCTCTATTCCCTTGTATTGTACTAATCCGTGCCACAGTTTATTTGTCTCTAAACTTTATCCCCCTCCCCCAGATTTTTTTTTTGGGGGGTCCTACGCCCTGCAAATGTTATAAAATATATATATCTTAGCACCTGTTTTATTGCAGTTTTCCTTTTTGTCTGATTTTGTGTGATATTTAGACCATATATACACACAGCACCTGCACCAAGACCATGGAGCTCACCTATGTGCCATCACAGTGCCCCCGAAGCTACCAATTCCTGCATGGTGCAGGGGAGACGGCTAAAGGTTGCAAAAAATCACTTGCCCCTCGCTCCCAGCATTGCCCCTCGCTCCATCATTCACTTGCTCCAGCAGGGGAGAGGCGCTATCTTGGGTGCATGCTGGAGTCGGAGCACACTATTGGTCCAGATCTGCTAGCACTCTCCCATCTGGCAGCTCCACTGGTGAAATTTGCAGGAAGAAAGCGGACATTTGTTGGGATTAAGGGGCATAGAACACTTTATTTTTTTCTTCAATCCATTTAAAAGAGCATGTGTTGGACTTTGCATGAAAAAAAAATATATGTTTTAAACGTCTTTGAAAGGAACAGGAAGTGCGCAGAGCACACACAGGTCTGTAGATGTCATTGGGAGACTCGTACATCTGTATTACTTTTCACAGTTTTTCTGCTTTGAGAGCATCATTTCAAAAATATAACTATAGTACAGTATCAAATACTCAGATGCAACCAAGAAAAATAGCATTAAATGTCCCTTTAAAATAGTAAACTTCTTGGTTACCATGGCAACCTTGCTCCTCGGTGTCTGACCGTCTATAACAACATGCAGCAGGGCTCTCACTGTACACACCCCTAATTAAAAATGTGCTTTCAAGTTATATATTCACTTAATGTGAACAGATTTAAATTGTTTGGTGCATTTTAATGTACATTTTTCTATCAGGCCATGATGACCACTTATAGTTGCTTCAGTGGCCCTTTAAAGGGGTCAATCCCTCCGCATTATCAGTCTTTCACACTAATTCCCTTTCTCTGGCAGATAATATCGGAGTGGCTTACTGTTGAGAAACAATATCTTGTCATCTTCATCTAAAAAAATCTCCAAAATCCATCACTATCTCACGCAAGACAGCTCAAATTCTAATTTACCTTGCGGCTTCCCCATCACCACTCCAATCCATATTGAGCGCACCTGCTAGACTCATGTACCACACTCCGCCCTCTGTGCATGCAGCATCGGTCAGTCACTGGCTTCCCATAGCCTTCAGAATAAAATGTAAAATCCCTCAACAGCGCACCTCCTTATGTCTTTGCTCTCATCTCAAAATACTCCCCGAACTGCCCTCTTTGCTCTGCTAATTACTTTCTTCTTTGCTCTCATCACCTCCTCTCACTCCAACCTTCAGGACTTGTCTCTGGCTGCCCCTATTCTCTGGAAATCCTTGACTCACTACACTCCTGCCTCAAATCCTTCAAAAACTCACCCGTTTAAAGAAGTTCACCACCTTCAGACTTAATATGCATAACACATCTATCACCGCTTTACCTCACACGTACCCTTTAGACAAAGATCCTGATTCAATTGAGCAATTGTAAGTTACTCAAGCCCGTAAGTTAATTTGCTATTCAATTGGCATCTTTTTCCGGGCTCCAAGCGGTTTCCGTGTTGCAGGCATGAAAACTTTGCGTTTTTTAAACCAGGCGCTTACAGCCTCCCGAGGCTTTTGATCTTTCCTGGCCCCAAGAGTTACGATCGCTAAAAATCGCTATTAAATTCCTAAGCCTGCAAAGGTTTTCACACCCAAATGTAGGAGAAAATCCTACGAGTGCTAGAGAGAACCTGCAAGGGGGTTTAAACCCTGCCCGTAGCACTGTAAATGCAAATAAAAAATCACTACTGCACAGTAAACGACAGGCAAAGCGATGATACACATTCGCATTTGTTACACAACAGTCTTAAGCTCACAAGTAGGCAATAAAAAATAATTATTTTAGGTGTCATTTCAGGGTTATATCAATTTGGGGAATCAATAAGCTAATACATATCAGGCCACCCACATGGACTACTACAACAGTATCTGCATTATTTTTTATTATTTTGTATTTTGCCGTTTTGCGAGTCTGATCACATATCGGACCCCTAAACACTAATTGATTGACATGTATCCTCCATGTTTTACTGCCGTAATGATGGCGGTCACATTTACTATTGGCGGTTTCGAAATGGGATGTTAGTCTTGCTTAATTGATCATATTCCCGCCCTGAACTGCTACGTACAAGTGCATGGTTTACTGCTTTGGCTTTCGCCCAGTAACTTGCGGGCTTATTCAAATGAATAGCACCAGAATTGTAGTTCAAGCCTGCAGACATACGGCCCTGTATATCGCGAGATGCGGACTTCGGGATCTAAGTTTGTGAGTTTTTGGTGCTTTAGGGAAAGATCTATGTACATCTGATTTTAAGATCACTAAAAAGGCCCTCCATTCTCCTGCAATGCGAGGAAAACGCTAACTCCTGTACAAACAAAGGATAATAATAGTAACATCAAAAATGCACCAATGCATGCAGTATCAATGATATAAAATAAAAAAGGAAGGTGTTAACAGTGCCTAGGATTAGTCCCTTGCTTGCACCCCAGGTAGGAAATGTGCCTATGTGCAGTCTACATGTAGTGGGGAAGTTGAGGTAAAGGACGAGGCGTGCTGGCACCACGCTCCTCCTCCTCCCTCCCACCCCCCCCATGCCATCCTGGGCCTGGTAATGGGAGAGGGAAGTTTAAGTTGGGTATGTGGAAGTGTTGTTTCCAGTTTAATGTCTGACTGGCCTTTTGTTCAGTCCCCTATAAAACTCACTCACTCCAACAAAGTCACTTCTGGTCAAATTACAAGGGCGAGAGATGCACTTTGTTAGCTCTGGTAACTTATTTTATAAAAGTTACGCTTTTTTTTTAAAGATAATCTCTGTACTCCGCCTGCGGTCTCTGAGAAAAGTCACTCACCCAACACAAGGACCTAACGGGTGGGAGTCCCAGAACGTAGCAGTCCCATACTGCGACACTTAACACACTGGTTCTTTTCCTATATTTTATTTTAATGCTCTATGCAGAGAATCCACACCTGAAGGAGGGAGGCATCATTTTAATATGGTACTCCAGTTGTCCTTTTAAAGAAATTGCCCTTTCCAAGTAGTCAAATTAACAGAACAAATCGATTTTTAATAATGGATACTCTGTCCCATGCCAGCAGCCTTTATTTCTATTCCAAGATCTCAATACGGTTATAGACGTACCTCAAGAATGTATTCCTAGGGAGGCTTTGACTGAAACATCAACCGATTCCATGTACATCGGCAAAGATCCAGTAGAGAGCTCAAAAGGGAATACCTAATTTGATTCACATAAAGCACACGGCAATCAAGTCTGAAAACAGAGCAAATTAGTATAAAAAGGACTCCCAGAAATAGCTCGACAAAGAAGCAGAACTGAGCAGTAATCTTTAATGAGGAAAGTCATTAGGTTTGTAGATCGCAATCTGCAGCTTATTTTCTAAGCCGCACTGGATACGGCACAGTTTGCCATTTATGCTGCACAAGAGCGCCTGTATGGCATTTTTGCCATAAAACAAACATTTAAAATCCATTAGACGGCTTTTATATCAAGAAACATGACATTAAATTGTCTTTAGTAAATTTAGATTAACATCTTTAAATTGGTTGTACACTAGAATGGTATAAGACGTGCGACATACCTTGGAGAATTCTTCCATCTGTGCCTGTCATTCTGCATTAGGCATATAATCGCTAACCTCTTCTACATCACCTCACACGTCCTCTGCCTCCTAAATGACCTGCACCCTTTTTTACATTAAAGGTGTTTGGAAGTTTCCCTATTTTTACCTATTCTAATCTGACAGGCTACTTATATCAGAAATATACACATACAAATGTATTTTATTTCCAATCCCCCGGAGCAGCCTACACAGGGACCTGGTACCTACCAACAGAAACACTGCATTCAAATAGGTTTAACCTCATAACCTTTATGCCAGTAGCACCACAGTGCAGAGATCCAGAGCAGCACTGTGGGGAACTTCTTCCTTGTGTCGGGAACAAAAGACTACACATCCCATGATGCTTTGCTCCAGAGACAGAATCCCCAGAGATTGCTACAATGTTGTAGCTGCCTCTGATTGGCCACATCAAATTATGGATTTTATGCTAATTTAGTTTGGATTTTCAGGGGCAAAAAAACTGAAGAAATTGGCAAACTTTAGGGTAAGTTTATTAATGTTTTTTTCATACATAAATGTTCATACACTACGGATTTTCCTCTGATGCATTCAAAATCCAGGAAACTTCCAGATACCTTTAAGTGATCTAAAAATATTGCTACAAAATGTATCATTAATGATGGGACCTATACCCACCTAATTAACCTCATAATGTTGCAATATCGCAATGTCAATTAACCTGCAGCAAACTAGTGCATTTTAGAACAAGTATTTAGATTTAAAGTGTCGCCCATCTTATACAGCATTGCTACAGCTTACCCCAATTCAGTTAAATCTTCTCTACTCCAAAAATAAAATGTTGCTGGCAAAGAATGAACTTGAGACCAGCACTGCTCAATATTCAAGGTCATGGTCTATGCAATAGTTGCCCCTTTTAGACTAGACAATAGTCCTATTGGCAATAAACTCTTTTGAAGAACTAGAGTCCAAGGTTTGTTAATTGTTAAAAGTTGTATTTTTTTTTTACTTTCTAAAATGTTTGTCCATTAAACCATTTTAAAGCTACTTCCTTAACAGGAAACCACTTAGGAGATGTTAAAATTATATTTCGACATAATTGCAAGCACTGGCACTAAAGATTTCCACATTACACATGAAGGAGCTGGATGCTTCTTTTCTAATGAAAATGTGATGTTAACTTAAATAGTAACAAAAACACTAGCAAAAACTATTGAATATTTGCGTGTAATAATTAAAAAGGCTATATTTTTCCACAACATTTTTCCTATTACCTAGGATATTTATAAAGACCCTATTGGCACCTCAGGGTTATTGGCAATTTGCATTGGCCCCCGTATTGTTAAAGCCTTGACTTTTTCTTTATCATGTTTTTAATCTGTTATAAATATTTTTTGCATATGTACGCTGGGAACATGGAGCCTCTGTTGGGTTCGGTTGTTATCTTTTTGTTTTATAAAATTAAATAAAATATTGAAATAGTTTATTTTTTTCACAGGTGTGCCTTGAGTGATTTCAACATGATTGGCTAAGTTTTATTATGTATAAACATGTGCATTAACAAAAAAAATAAAAAATAAAATTCTTGCGACACATTCTTGTGCCCATTTAACGGTTAGGATCTCCTAAAAGTCTGTTGAAATACTTTTTGAATTATGTGCATTGTGCACTGAAAATGCAAATCAAACAAAATGTGTGTGTGAAAGACTGTCCACAGCCTGCTTGAAGTCTGAGAAAGGGGGGCTTGGTCCTGGTTCATTACTTCACCCAAACAGGGTGCAGGGGTGACCCCCATTCAAGTCAATGGTAAGGTTTTTGTCAGACTGCTTATATATCTAGTTTGAAGGGAACAGACCTTGTAATGAAATACTGGTACTGACCTAAAACAGGAAAGCTATGGGTCAACTGGTCAGTGCAGTGTAACATCAGTCCATGGAGATGCTGTGCCATCACATCACAGCCTTCACCTGTGGAGGCTCGCACAGCACACTTGGCCAATTGCTCATGCAACAGCCAGTGAGTAGAATGGACTGTATGTAAAACACTTTACATACAATCTTGTGCTCATTCACACCACGAAGAGCCCTTTAATATCTCTCTCCTCAATCCAATTAAAATGTGGTGCTCAATGGAATAAAAATCACTTACAATCTAAATGTATGCATACTCTATATTAATAACCAACTATTGATCTTTTTCTAATATGACATTTTATTGATTTAACTGTAGGAATACAACAAAAAGATATTTAAAGCAGTTAGCAGATTGCTTGCAAACAATACAACTCCTCCAAAAGTTAATAACTGATGCTGCCTGCGAATTTCGAAATGCAAGGAGCTGAATTTACCTCCGAAAATGTTGGAAAACACGGCAGAACATTTTATGCATATTAGGTCTTCTAAATTAAAAGTGGCTAAAGTAAACTCAAGCATTTACCCCTCCCCGAAAAAATAAAGATCTGCAATGTTGCTCCAGTAGAGAGTTTTAATTGTTAATACAAAAAGTGTACTTGTAACCTATAAGGATGTTTATGTGCAGAAAATGACTGTGGACATTTTTAATCTATACATGCTGTAATATATTGATAAAACAAAAAATTATAGGATAAAATCGAACTCCCCTTTGCGGGTGGAGGCAAAGGGACGAATGTGACAAGACTTATTCAAGCATATTGTAGATATTTTTTCTACTGCTCATTCTCCGTACAGTAGGCTGAACATTTCATAAAGCAAGCTGTAGACAAGAAGATTGGCACATTCAGTATGTACCGAGAAGAAAAAGTAATCTCTAATGGCAAAGCAGTTTTAACTGAAAAATAAGAAAAATAAGAAGAAAAAAAAAGAAACTAAAGAAGAAGAAGAAGTGGTCGTCTCAACAAGGCAAGACAAAGAAGAAAAACCATAAGGTTGTCGAGGGGAGGAAAGACCAAATACCACAGAGCACACAATGGGATCAATGATTTATGCAGATCAGAATTTACAACTAACACTAAAAACAAAAAAACAAACAAAAATAAAACAAACAAAATAAGCAGTGAAGCTTTAGAGAGACAATGGTAAAGTTTAACCCCTTCAATGCCAGAGGGTTCTGCATAAAAGCACTGCAAACACCTCTGGCAAAGATGCAGTGTTATGTTTATATACCCCTGTCACTGTCAATTGTAGAGACACTGCAAATCGGAACAGCACTGAAAGGGTTACATTGAATGGTTACTTTCATTCTGAGACTTTCCGAAGGTCTTGTAGAGGCCTCCGGAGACAGAAATAGTTGTAACAAGCTGATTCTGTAATGTGGATTTTTCGGACTACCAAAAGTTCATGTTACATTTTTATATTAGGGGTGAAGCAGAATTTGACATTAAAATTGAATTTTTAGTTTTTTTTTTTCTTAAATTTTTTTACCCGTCTCGTGAAGGTAAATGCGCGTGACATTGTAAAAGGGAATCAAAATGGTTGGGTGATTTTACAGTGCACACATATCGTGGAGTTTGTCTTGATGGGGTTCAGATGGTGCGTCAATACAAGGGGTGCGCGCTTCACCTCTTCTTTGGAGGGTTGGCTGTCCGAGGTGGTGTCACTGGGCGGCCGGAATTCAATCCACCATACTGGTACTTTGCTTTCTTTTCTGATGGTTTTAGGATCTTAAAAAAAGGGAATAAATATACTAGATTAATATAACAATTTACAATAAAAAAAAATAAATTCATTTATTTTGAAACTATATGCTTTTCTTCCAGACCCGCGCCTCAATTTACTCCTTATAATGCCTGAAGCTTCAATATCCTTCCTCTGCACAAAAATCTCCAAAGCCAATGGGATTGCTAGGTTCACTGAACACAGATTTCAATTTGCATGGTTCTCAGAGAGCCTGAGACCTACTTCTTACCAAGAAAGGAGATCTACCTTAGGAGCACCCCATATCTATTCTATAATTTATTAATCTAATCTACAACAATATTACAGGCACAGTGAGCAAGTAGTCCACGTCTGGAGCCCCCTATCACTCTTATGGATACTAAGCCTTAGAGGTCATTTGCCTAAACAACAAAAATAGAGGTGCTTAATCAGAATGGATTATCATGCCTATTAAGGTTCGTGCGTTCTCTGAGCGCCTATTTTTTTTTGTTGCTTATGAACCTAATCTACACAACTTTTCTACAAAACAGAGTAGTTAAAACCATAACATTTTATTGCACCTATCTGAGCTCAATTAATCCCTGTACCTTGAACACAACTTAAATGATGAGGGAACAGAGTGGAACCCTTTGAGCTCAGTGCAGTATAATCTAGCCCAGTGGTATCAGTTACAGAATTGAATTACTGCAGGGATGTTCAGGGTGAAAGATCTATTGGCTCCAGAGTTACGGGCTATAATAAGACACAAGGCCATTATATATGCATTTCCCCACCGACACATGGATAGGTTGCCATTCTATGGTTGGCCACACAAAGAATTGGCTAGGCATTGGAATGTAAGGGTCTCAAATTACTTATTGCTCATGGAGTACATCTGCTAAAAGCAGCTATATCCGGTTTAGATATGAGGAGAAACCCCTCTGTTAAAGGACTTGTTGCCGGAAGTGACCAGTGAAGAATAAAGGGGATTGAGTTTAAGTGGGTGGGTCTGGGGCTAAGAATATATCTATAGCTACACCTATACATATGTGGGGCTAAGATAAGTTCTCTCTCTGTTTCAGCTGAGCATTAAAAAACGAGCAAGTACACGTAAGCTAGGATGACAAAAGATCACAGACCCAACGCCGCAAGACACCTAGGCCCAGTATACAACATATAGAATGCCTTGCTGCTAGTTCAAGAGATGTTGTTTCTAATGTTAACATATATATTATTATTATCAACTTTTATTTGTAACGCGCAGACATATTCCGTAGCACAATACAGGGGATAAAAACAAGGGAAAATACAGCATTAACAAAATTCCAAAAATGGAGGACCCTGTTTTGAGCTTAGAATCTTTGCAGAAAGTGCTTTTTCCCAAAGCATCCTAGAAGACTGAAAACTCGCCACTTACAATCTAAAGCTGTATATTGCACCTCTATCCTGACATGTTCAATAAAACATGGAACTTTGTGATCATTAAATGAACTCTGTCCCTTTTAAAGCAAAGTATCGATCACCCACAAAATCAAGTTTGTTTGTGTAATTTTTGTGTGTAAATCAATCCATGTTGCTGTAATCATATGCAAATGAGCAGCACACGAATAACTTAGCAGCTTAGACCAAAATAGAAAGCTGCAATGTTATCTGGCAGTTAGACACCCACCCCCACCCCCACCCTTTTCAAGCACTCTGAGCTGGACATTAGTATACAGAAGCAGCAATATTAATACTAAATCTTTCAGAAAAGATTTATTAGAGAGAAAAACTAATACTGTATAGCCAGCTTTCAATGATGTTTAAAATTAAATCTACTTCCTGTTGTGAAAGTCCCTTTAAAGCTTGCAAACAAGGACGCCATGCCCAAAGGATTCCTGACATTATTAATTTCTGAATTCAGTTTATATAGAAATGTTTTTGCGGATTGACTAAGAATAATACCTGAAAGGAGCACATCAAAGTCTCATCCACACTCATCATGCCGCCAGCATTATCAAACTCTCCACAGTAATTGGGAGCCGAAAACAGGGTAACCAGCTGTCGCTTGGCAAAGAACTCGTATCCATCTTCTACCACCTGTTATTAGGAAACAAGTAGAGCGAATATTAACAGCCGCCATCATGCATTGTTCTTCATTTCAGGTTACAGAGACCTACCTGGCTCATGGACTATCTGCAGTCGCTTCATCGCATAAAAATCATACTATACATTTACAAACAGTCAGTAGGTTTGCTTATAGCTTGTAATTGCTATACTGCCCCTCCTTTCGCTTATAGATTAGGAGAGGAGAGGGGGAAAAAAACACCTTAGACTTAAGCTGTCAGAAAGCGATGAAATCAGACAAGATGGGGATTTATACTTAACATCTAAAAACAGGTCTAATAATTAAAAAAAATTTACATAATGGCTACTGTTAAAATGCACATAAGAAAAAGAAGCACTGCTGTACAAGAAAGTCTAAGTCATTGAGAGCTCCTAGCAAGCAGATTTTCAGAGAAACAAACCCTTCTGCATTGGTTGTGTGAATGATCACAGTACAGCATTTGGGTAGTCGCACATAATATATAATATGGACAAACTGAGATATTTCGTACAATTATAATACCAACCCATGACCCATTCAAATTAGTATTACATCGTAGTAATGAAGTAATTCAGAGCAAGTAAGGTGAGTGGTTTATCCACTTTCATAAACAATAAAATGTATTTGATTAAATATGTAGTATGAAGGGGGCTTTAAATGTGTTATACGGCTCCAATTATTCCTTTAGAAAAGGGGTGAAGCCTCATCATTTAAGACCAATGTAGTTTTTAAGACAGTGGTGTGGCTTATATCCTTCTATGGGATTACTAGCATCATAAACATCCCCCACCCAAAAAAAGGCTCCTTCAGACACTTACCTGGTGAGCTCGACAAATCAAATCCAGATCGTGGCGATTCAGGAATTTACTAACCACGTCGGCCCCAAAAGTGAAGGACACACCACGATCGTTCTCACCCCAACCTTGCACATCTTTATCAGGATCTGACCACAATAAGTCACACAGCAAACCTGAGAGGAAGGGACAGGTTACATCAAAGTAGTTACAAAAGGTTTGTCCAAGCATACAGTAATAAACTAAAATGAAAAAGTATAAAAAGACCACATATACACTTTCCTTCTACTCCGTAGCAGTGATATGTTGGTATTTCATTTTAACATTTTGTGCGTCTCTAAACACAATCACAGTAAAATGAATTCCTAGCTTTTCTACACATGCAAGACAGCAGTTTGTTGCAATCCCCAAATTATATGAACACTTTTCCACCAACATTTGGCACCCCAAAAAAATATATTGGCAAGCTAAAAAGGACGGGCTTTGGATGGGATCTGGATGTCCCAAACAGGCTTTTCCTCCTACATTTTTAGTAATGAGCTAATTATGAAACAAAACAGGTGGGTACGACTAGGGGTGGGTCGTACATAGGAGCCACCGATCCTATTTACGAACCAAGGAAAAAATATTCATGGTACGAGTTAGAAACCAGCCCCTGATGAGGGCCAAGATCGAACCATTCCTACAAGTAATGCAGTTATTAGACTCGTGCATTTCCAATCTGGGATAGGCGTAAAATATTTGTGTTATAATAGAAGTAAAAAAGTCTGGTGGCTTTAAAAAAGCGGAACATGTGAGCCAATTTGCATGCGTCTCCCCAATTTCCCAATATGCAGTTCACATGCCATTTCTTCATTTTTAGCAGGAAGCAAGTTTGTTCACTTTAGGTCTAAAACAAACCAATATAAAAGTGCAAAGTATTTTATGTACTCTCTGTATACAATTTGTAGAACCAAGTTGCCCATGATTCATGATATTTGCATTATTTAGTGGTTAAACTAGCTAGTACAACAAATAAAAAAATGCTATATGGTAGAAGTGATTTGTAAAACTTCATAATAAAGCCCTGCATGGCATTACTTTTACATCATTTCTACATCTGTATGCCACAACATCATTTAGCTTATGGTGGGCAAGAGCGATAGAAGCCTCCACCGTACAGTAAATAGTACATTTGCGCTCAAAGGTAAAGGTATTTCTGGCTGAGAATACCAAGAAACCGTTCTAGCACTGTATTCTGGGCAGGGATATGCAAATGAGCCCACGCCCTTAATTCAATACAACGTTCTACATGGCTTCTTTTAGGCATATGCTCACTATTACACCGTTTTGAAGGATAACATAGGATGGATTATGCAAAAAGCCAGGAGACCTACCCACAGACAGCTGTTCTAATCTTAAAAGGATCACATCAGCATGGGGCTGGTAGCCAACTTGTGCGTTAGACTTTGTGAGAAGACTATTAACCACAACATCATTTAACATATGGTGGGAAGAGAGCGATCGAAGCCTCCACCGTACAGAGTACAGTAAATAAAGAGAACATTTTTGTTCACATTTGAACAACTCCATCTGGATCAAATTGTTGTAGTTTTCGGGCACACACATTATACCACTTTACCAAAATGTATCAAAGCAAGAAAAGGCATTAGGCCACACACAGACACACTAACCATCCTCTAAGCATGGAAAGGTCAGGCCAATGCCAGCCCAGTGCACAGGGATCAAGCTTTGCCTAATATTCTTCAAAGACAGTCATCTGCTTACTGTCAGTCATAAAGGACATTTTTAATGACGGCCATCCATAAGTCTCCTTGCCAGCTTCGACAGTTACGTGCTTTGCTCCAAGTTATAAGGCTCACAGCGGCTCATGATCAGCGTCAGGGAAAATGCAGGCGATGTGCTTAATAGCAAATTCAAGACCCAAGTCATTAAAAGGTCCATTGTAGTCCAGACATTTCTAGCATGCATTTAAAAAGATCAGCTATTTATCGTACAAAAAGCAGATTTAGAAATTTAGAAAAGTTACATTAAATAGACAGAGTGTTGACGACCACCAATTAGAGGGTTTAAACATTGGGAAATTAAATGTTTTGGGTTTTATAAAATAAGTAGTAATTAACATTTATAACTATATTTGGTTTTGTGCGTTTTTATAGGTTTGTGCTCTGCGACGAGAAGGAGTTTGACGCTGTATGAAAAGCATTTATTTGGAATATGATCAGTGCTCAGTTCACGGTGCAGCAATTTGCAGTCCTACAATCACATGATGTCCTATGTAGTAAAGTGACTAACAAGTGTTCATGACACTGATATCATGACAGCCGGCTGCCCTTTCCTTACACACTCCGGGGGGGTCATACGTCTTCTGTGTGCATAAATGCAATCACATAATAGCTGTGGTAATTGGGAATTGTCGTCATGCAATGTTAAAATTAACGGGTTGTGTATGCGCAACTAGAACTCGCAATTACCACAACTATGAGGTCCGCGATGAGTGCCAAAGGCGCTCATTGCGACGCCCGTAAAGGGAAGAATCTTCGCAACCCCAGCCCCCCATCTCCTCAGCCTCACCCAGGAACCCCCTCACCAGCCCCACTCCCGAGAGAGACACCGGGAAGGGAAAGAGGGGACAAGAGACACTGGGGAGGGGTAGAGTTCTCTGTAACGCTTGCAAAGTTACGGGCTTGTGCATGCCACAGCCTGCAAGGAGGCACTCATTGCGAGGCCTGTAAAAACTAAGGGGGGGGGGGGGGGGGGGGGGGGGGGGGGTGTTAGGCGCCGGTGGCAAAACAGCAGCATTTCGAGGCTTCACATTTTTATGCCATCAAGTCGCTAGGTATATAAATATCTATAGTAAATAAATAGTACATTTGTGTTCACATTTGAACTAAAATAAGTTCAAAACATACTTATTTCTCTGAATTCCAAGAAAATAGTCACTATTCACGGTGTCAAACAAGAAAATGTAACAGATGCCACCAGTGTATAAAATTGTGTATAACTATTAATAAATGAAGGACTATTCAACTATTTTTCTAAAAAAAAAATCCTTAAGGACATGTGACCAAGTTTTTGAGGACGTCCCTTTAAAAAACTACTTTAGTTCTCATACAACTGTTTCATTTGTTAATCGTTCAATAAAAATTTGAATTTTGAGAGAGAAAAAAAAAAAAATGAAATGCGGACTTTTCGATGTGTGAACTTAAGCATTGCACCCTAGGAGACGTCCGTTCCCCCACATCACATTAGGTGCCCAGGGGGATGAGAGAAGCTCATCAAACATAAAAAAAAAAAACTTTACTGAATGCAATACTGTGCTCCTCTAAGTATGTATTAGAGGGCTAGATATTAACTAAACAGAATACAGCTTACATCATGTCTTAAGAATTTGCCTGTGAGTGTCTTGTAACTAGTACGTTGTTGACTTAAGGCACCAACAGTTTAACATAATTAAACTTGACTTCCTGTATTCAGCAACTGGAATGCTAATGAAATGAAGAAGCAGAACCAAACATAGAGTCAGGTGAAGGAATCTCTCTATATATACACAGCATTCGAGAGATAATGCCTCTCTTTATCAAGTCAAAAAGCGATACTGATACAAGTATGAACTAAAAACAGCAGAAAGAGATGGGGGGGGGAGGGGGGAGTAAAATCAAGAAAGACAAAATTCATTCGTCCGAGTTAAGCAAGATACAGACCAGCGTTGTTAATAATGTCCTGATAGGTCAGTAAGTCTATAGATCAGGTTGTAGATAACACAGCAGAGTAAAATAAAGAGCAATACATTTCAGCAGAGCAGGGAGCTTACAAAAACTACAACCTGATCTATAGACTGACCTATCAGGACATTAGTCACAACGCTGGTCTGTGTCTCACTTAACTCTGCCCAATTAATTTAGTCTCTTGTTTTTCCCATCTCTTTCTGCTGTTTTTAGTTCATACTTGTATCAGTATCGCTTTTTGACTTGATAAAGAGAGAGGCATTATCGCTCGAAAGCTCGTCACTGAATTATGAATACGTTTGTCCAATAAAAAAGGTATCACTATTCACTGCAATACTCTGATTATTCAACAGTCACGGCTACCTCAAAGTTGAGCAATCAACTTTGATCATTTTTGGAACTAGATCATAGTTTAAAAAAAAACACAAAAAAAAAACATATTAGGATGTATTTGAACAATTATTCACATCAGCTTTTTTTTTTTTTTTTTTTATAATTAATCGCCACATTTTTGTGGATACGATATGGATTGTGTGTTTTTTTTTTTATTAAGTGAAAACTCAAATTATTCTTATTGATTATTTGGGGGCCACAGAATGTAAAACATCTTAGAAAAGTGTGCTAAGAAAAAAAAAAAAAAAAAAAAAAAAAAAATCAGAAACCATGAACATTCCTCTATCTGATTACATTCATACACTTTGGAGCTTTTGTACCTGAAGACTGGGATTTGCTTCTCAATATCGCTGTCCTACTTGGGATGTTATTTAGATGGGAGGAGGGGTGGCTTGAAATTCTCATGCCTAAATAAATGCCCCGGTTTTGAATATACCCCATTATTTGGGGATTTATTTACATGTATGAATTTTAAATATAAATGAGACCTGTAACTTGTTTTAACATAAAAACAAAAGTATTCAGATGGGTAAACGCTAAAAGCGTTTTGGTAGGTTCCTGGATTTTACTAGGTATATTGTATACCTGTGAATGCTTACCTTTCTTTTATGTACTTTACTTTTATGTGTTTATAAGCATTTCTTGATATAATATATTTGTGTATTTTATACACAGTAAAAGCCAGGAACCTTCCAAGTCACATATTTAATGTATGAGTTACATACATATATCTTTGTTTGTGTAAAATCTAACCCGATGCTTTGCTTAAAAGCTGTTTAATACAGCGGGCATATGCTTTAAGGGAGCAATGTATAAAGTTGCTATTTTTGGATTAAAAGGGTGAGGTACATTGTATTCTCATTTGCATGTCCCCGCCTTTTAGACATACAAATGGGCTTATTAATGTATTATTCGTGTGTGTGTGTATATATATATATATATATATATATATATATATATATATATATATATATATATATATATATATATATATAAATAATAATAATAATAAAGGTTTGATAAGTTTGGATGCCTCCTGCCTCTTATTTGGAGCCAGGGTGGAGTACAAAGAAAAAAAATAAAATAAAGATTTGTATATTCCTGTTAAATTGCAGTATATAGGGATAATTTTTCCTGGCCAATCAGAGTGACAAGCTTTCAAGGGTTCTAGATCTTTTTATCGTGTCAGAAGCAATAATACCAAGTATTAAAACTCTTGAAAAACTCATCATTCTTACTATAATACTTTTTTATTATAAGGTATCACTATAAACTGCAATATTCAACTTGTTCATCTAGATTACTGGACATTCGTTTAATACAGAAATGCCAATTTGGTGCACAGCACATTTCATCCCTGAACAAACGTCATAAGCATCGGAGAGCTTAGAGCATCGGACCAGGCTGGAATGCAGAAATCCCACCATGCACAGGGTTATGCAGAGCTGCAGCAACGCGTGGAGGACAGTGATGCGTTTGTATTTGCTGACCTCGCTGGGCATGTGCTTGTCTGAGCACCTGGCAGAGAGTGAGGGGATTTGGCTTGAGCCGCAGGGTGACTGCCTGCCAGAACCAGGACATTTATGCACTTTATACCATGGAAAACAAAACAAGGCGTTTAGCAGCTGTCAGCTCCTGCACAACTTGATTCTGGGACAGGGATCTCAGTATTAATACTAGCATAGAGGGCTTCCAAACGGGCCACTTAAGTCAGAACAACTTACACTACACCGCTGGGGAAATCTCATAAAAGAATGTTGAAATATTTAGAAAATTCAAAAAGTATGTGCATTTTTCACTGAGAAATCAAATGAAAAATCGGTGTTTGCGTGTGTAACTGACTGGTTGCAGTGATGGAGCAGTTTGGGGGCAGCCCAGACACACCTAAACAGGAAAGCTATGAGTTAACTGGTCAATGCCTTGTCCAGGGCAAACCTGTGCCTTGTAGAGCCATGTGGCACTCTACAACCTGTTATTACTCATGCAATAGCTAGTGGGCAAGATATAAGTATGTAATCCACTTTAAAAGCCTTAGATATGTTTTAATTTCTGTTATTGGTGTAATATAATATAAAAAATAAAAATAAAATTATTATATAAAATATACACTTCATGCCCTTTAACCATGGTAAAGATATCACAGCAATATTGTCAACTGCTACTCACTACATGAATTAGGTACCCTAAAAAAAGGGACACAACAAAGGTTCAAAATATGGTATAACTTCAAACACTGGTAAAGATAACTCACAGCAGCACCTGTCCCCCTCTCACCCACTCCCTCCTCCATTGCAGAAGAAAAGGCTGGATTTGACATGGAGCAGTAATGTGTATATAGCAGAATTGTTAACCCATTCTTGGCAAGCAGACACTATAAAAATGCAAAAGCACCCACACTGCACCAATGATGATTTTTAATAGTCATGGCAGCCTGGCATTTGTCAAGGCCTGAGCTAATTTTTGTAGCTATGAGCTTCTAAACACTCAAAAAGAAGTAATAAGTTATTTTTTATACTTGCATTTCATTTAAAAAAAATGTTTTTAAAAAACACACGCTCGCATTATGAAATGCCCTCATTCTGATGCAACATAGATTTGTTTTCTAGCAATGTCCCTTTAATACCAGGCAGACCAAGTTTCACACCAAGCAGCCACACAGGTCTGTCCAATCAGGCTTTTAATAGGCAAGAGGTTTCTATCTTTCCAAAAGAGAATACATATGGCAGCCTCTAATTACAGTTCCAATAAGCAACTCCACGTACCTGTGTCTGGAACATCTGTTGGCCTCATAATTCTGCGGATTTGTTCCATGGATTGCAGGTCAGGTGACAGACCTGTACCAAACCAAGAGAAACACAGCAAGTTAGTACCACACACGCACCACCGCAAACCAACATGTCAGGTCTGGTGACGCCAACATTGATCAGGCTCAGATAATACTGCCGATGCGTCTTCATTCATGCATATTATTTATATTTTATTTCCCACCCCCCACTTTGGATTAAATTTAAGAAAACCATTTAATAAAATAAAAAAGGAAAAGGGCAGACAAAAATGAGATGCAAAGTTTGATGTGTGTAACTTTGGACACCTGTATATTTCAGCAGTACACTGCTTTAATTTAAAATGAAACAAACAAATCCCAACACTGAAATATATATAGGCATTCACCAACACCCCTGGGGTCTCCACACCTGCTTAAATCAATAGTTCAAGAGATTGGTTTGCTACAAAAGACCATGAATCATGCCTCGCTGGGTAATGTAATAAACCCAGACATTTCAGGGGGAGATCTCAAGGCAGGGCCAATTGACTGCCTACTTAATCATATTTAAGACGAGCACGTTAAACACTGCAGTATGACAGATCTCATTTTATTACATCTCTCCATTTTACCATCTAGTAATTTATCACTGTTTATTAAAACCCTATAATGAACATCACAATGCAAAACAGAACTATAAACAAGTAAAATCTTTGGATGGTAAGTTTTCAATCTTGTGCCGGTGCGTTCGGGGAAGCTCTACGTACATTTGATTTTAACCTCAAAGACTGAGCCCTCCATTCTTTTGCAATGTGATAATATTTTTGCCTTGTACAGCACGACAGATTATGTTTGCACATTACAAATAAAGGATAATAAATAATATTTTTATTACTATTATGATTATTATTAATAATAATATATAATAAATAAAAATATTAAAAAAAAAGAGAGGGTACCCCCTGTAACTTTACTCATTACCCCAAATATACCACAATAAATTCAAATAAGCAGCTAAGCTCAAGTCATCACAGTTTGTTTAAAAACGGCAGAATGCAACATTTGCATTATTTTGTCCCACAAAATCATCAAGTCACCTCTCTCCTGATCCGCAATAAATAAAAATACACATCATCTACACCTAACATGGTGAGAACTTTACCATTTGGTGGAAGGCACAATTTGGGCTCCTTCACAATAGAATGGGCTCAGCACAGCATCTGCTGCCATATACTACATGGTTCTCAACTACTTATGTCAACACTGCGGTTATCTATAAAAATACAGAATTCCTGACACAGAATCACTAAACCTATCACTATAGCATGTAGCTATATAGCATTTATACCAATAAAAAAAGGAACAATTACACACTAAATTACACTAAGAAAACCACCACATGTGCTCTGCACCATTAGTTAGAGGGTAGAAAAGTCTTTACATTTTTTAAATTGATCACAAAATCACTGAGATTTGTCATGTCAATTCAGCATTTTTTTTTTTAAATAGGTATTTCCCATAATTATTCAAAGATTTTTTATTTTAAAACAAACAAAAGATAAGATGTTACCTCACATTGACATATGCTTTCCTGTAGAACCTAAAGAACATATTTCCATAAAGAAAAGAATCCCGTCTGTGGTGCTGAAGTTCCTAGGTTCAAATCTCCACAAAGACTACAGCATTAATTACCACGCTAACTGATCAGTTGCTGCACTAGCTACTACAATATAAATGAAGTAGTTACAAATAATTTTGTCACTGCCCAATTCACAGCCTCTAAATAATATTATGACAGAGCTCATTACTCATTTAGGCAGAGGCAACACACTGAACTAGCGTGTCTTTCTTTTGAATAATTCCATGAATTTAGAATCCATTTTAAAAGTTTAGACAGAGGGTGAAAAAGCATGTGGAAAAATATTTAAAGGTGCAGAGCACATATAGGGTACTTTCAGGGCCATTTAAAGAATCACGTACATTTGGAAGAACATGTTTCTGAAGTGTGTAAAACAAATATTAGCGGCTCTAACTAGTGGGCATAAAAGCATTTAGGCAATGTATTCTAGTAGACAATGCTTGTGCCTCGAATACACTTCACATTGGCTTTGAGGCTGAGTGGGTGTGTTTCCCAATTTTTAGCATCCAGTATAATCATCTAGTATAAGGGCAGAGAGAGGAGTGAGGGGGTATGTTTATGGATTAGCAGACTCAGATATGTCAGCACAATGCAACATACGAGCCTTGCTTGACCTGCCCTGTAATAGACACCTCATGCTGGGAAAAGACAGTATGACCATCGTGACCGCTTTTTCATGCACTAGCAGAGGCTGCTAAAACTGACATTTTCTTTAAAAAAGATTTTTTTTGCAAATTAGTTGCATAGCTGCTAATATGTCTTTAATATTTCACAAACGCAACATGACATTTTTCCTAGTCTACAGTGGCCCTTTAACACCCGAACATGCAGTCCCATAGCATACCTCCATGGCAACAGAAGATCTTCTCATCCACAATGGCGGCAATGGGCAGGCAATTGAAACAGTCAGTGAAGGTCTTCCATAGCTTAATGTTGAATCTCCTTTTGCCTAGAAGGAGAAAATAAGATTTACTGTAGGGTAAGTGACAGGAGAGCAGCTGTGCCGAAACATGTTCGGGGAACTTTAAATAATTTGGCTGCTAATCAAGAAACAAAAAGGCACCTAAGGAGATAGCAATGAGCAGGCCTTAAAAAACTATAATAAAGAAATGATGGTTCATACAGTTACGGTTTCAGTTGTTCAACGCCACATTTACAGATTCAAGACAAGAAAAAAAAAAAAAAAAGAAGAAAAGATGGCAAGCACATTGTGCACATTTAGCATGTTGTAGTTCATTTAATTGTGGCCTTTTAGTGCCAATACAGTCAGCCATCAGCATTTACTCCCTATAAATGGTCTTTACAATACCTCTAAAGACCAAAGATTAGTTTAATAGCAGGTAGTTATATGGCAGGGGTTTATACAAAAAAGATGATTAACACCTCTCCAGTTTTGTTGGCTCTTAAAGGTGTTTGTATGTAGGTACATATAAAATCAAATAATTTACGAGACATTTATAAGTTTCCATGATGGGCCAGACCCACGACTGCTGAAGGTCATTCAAACCATTTGTAACATGCCAACATATTTCATAGAACTACATAGGGGTCAAGTACTAAGCAAAAACAATTTTGACAAATTGCAAAAGAATGGAGGGTACTGTTATTGAGCTTAAAAAAATAATAATCTAAAATTCACATAAAGCCTATTCTGAAAGTACCTTACAAGACTGAAACTCACAGGAGGGTGATAAACACAAGATAGCGATGGGGAAGGCAAAAGGGTCAAGTAAGTAAAGGTGTCGGTTGCACAGTAGATTGTGGGTGCGAGTGATAATATGCTGTAGTGTGCAGCAGTGCATATTAAAGGATAACGGTGAAGGTCTTTACACAGATGCTCTTAGTAAGTTTAAGGTAGTAGTCTTGGCAAAAGCCAAGCCGTTTAGGCAGTCAAGTAACCAATGGAAGTTCTTACAGAAACCTCCCCTTTGATGGAAGATTTCACAGTTCTAGTTCTCTCGATTACCTCAGTAGACTCCTATATAGCTCTACAGAATATGTTGGCTTACAAAATAAACACTTACTATCTGAAAAATAATCACACATACTTTCAGTACTCTTAAGAAGTGTCCTACGTATAATAGTAGGTGAAGTGCTTGTTACGCGACACTTACATTCATCATAGAATCCATAAATCCGGTTGATGCTAGCACACTCATGGTTTCCCCTCAGCAGGAAAAAGTTTTCTGGGTACTTTATTTTATATGCCAGCAGCAGACAGATTGTTTCCAAGGACTGCTTCCCTCTGTCCACGTAATCCCCCAAGAAGAGATAATTAGCCTCTGGTGGGAAGCCACCATACTCAAACAATCGGAGCAAGTCTGTGTATTGCCCGTGGATGTCACCTAAACAGAAGAACAAAATGAGTAAGCAACAGAATCAAATCTGCATTTGCAAGAAAAAATTTAGATTTACGAATGTGTGCCATAACTAGAGCATGTTATTCACTGTAGATGCAAAGAACCAGTGTTATATTTTGTTATTTGGTGTCCAATTAAAAAGTTAATAGGAGTGGATATTCGGTGTAGCAGGCAGCGCTACATTTTCAGGAGTAAGTTATATACAACAATGTTCTCCATTAGTTGCGGACTCTGTGGCAATGAACGTTTGCTGTGGGAGCAGAAGCCTATGGAAAAAGAGACCAATCAAATTGTTCTTTGAACACTTTATCAAGAGGAAGGGGGTTGACTGAAAAAAGGTTTAACCATATCAAGGGACAGTCTGCTCAACTATAAGCGGATCCTCTAATCTTTAAACAATATATTAAATATTGCTATAATAAAATCACTAAAAATGAATGTTACCAGTGAGCAATGCATAATACAGTGTGTTACAATGGTCCTTTAAAAAAAAAATAAAAAAAAAGTGCGTATATAGGTGCAGACTGGTGTGTAATGCTCCAGTCTTGGGAGAAAAAGAAAAAGAAAAAAAGGCCACCTCAGGGGAGAGATCACGACCTGTTTAGATAACACGCAGCGGCTCACTGTTACAAATGGCTCAGTGTAATATCTACATAGCGTCCGAGTACAGATTCCTTACACTGTGTGTATTTGCTGTAAGTTCTTGATTTATATATATTCTCCCACCTGTAATGTGGGCTGCAGTATATTTTACAATATGAAAAACAATTAACCTGTAATAAAGGAGCAACATTACAACACAATACTGCAATTAGGCAATGTTCTAGAACTGATTAGGTTAAGTCTAATGAGCAAGCGAAAACTGCACATAAGCAAGTCATGGGAAACTAAAAACGCTTAGAACAGAGAAAAAAAAAAAAAAAAATGTATATAAATTATATATTACATACACACCTATAGGGGGGTGGAAATTTCCAAACGTCTGGGCTTCTAAAAGTATAAAAGCATCTCCATGAAAAAGAGCCAGACAGACTGGTTTCAAGGAGCATTGAAGGAAGCCCATCATATCTTCCAGGCAGCTTTAGACTATGTATAATTTAACGCAAATCTGATTTTTGCCTTTCAATTTATTAAAAGTTCAAAATATAGCACACAATAATAATGTGTATTGATACAATCTTTGAAAAATGTTAAGACAATACAGAAATATGCTTTATGTAGACAATCCAGTTATAGTAATTAAATACAATTTGTTCTCCTGGAGGCAATACGTGGACCGATAAGACAATGTAGTACAACAACCAGCTAGGGAGGCAAGCTCTACAGGCCCAATATATATATATATAAGCCTCCATACATGGAGCCCGTGTGCCTCAAACAGATGTATACTTGTGGCTTTCACAGCTGCCAATGGTATTTGTTATATACGCTACACAAATATCTCTAGCTTTTCCACAATTACAGCGGTTCTACAGAAGACAACAATATTATATCCAGAAAATCTGATACCGGTGTATTTTATATAATCTGAGAAATTGTGCCCTGTATGAAGACGTCTATAAATAAATGTAACAAGGCTGTAGGTGGATTGCTGCCATAATATGGGGTTATCCAGCAAAGATAAGATCTTTACGATGGGGGTCAGCTTACAAAATCTCGCTCTTCTGCTGAAAAGCTCAGGATAGAATATAATTTTTTTAGCTCTCCTTTCCAGACAAAATGGTAATCATGACAGAAAATTAAAAAATGGGAAACAACGGTCACAGATGAGCAGCTAGATGGAGTTTTGTGCGTCAGAAGGTTCAGGAGTCACTTGAAAGTAATGATTCAATTAATAAGGGACGATCACCATAAGAAAAAACTGTTTTTAAAGTGGTTCTTAAAGAGTATAATAAAAAAGCTATACCATGGCCAGACAACATTTTTTTTTGTTTTTTTTACCAGAAGCCAGTAAGGACTTTGCTGCTGCAAAACAAAACACAACATTTCTTGGCTCTAACACAATACCTATATATACTTTAGTCCAAATTAAATAAAAATAAAAAAAAAAACATTTACTTATATCTAGTACAAATAGGCTTTTAGTAAACCACTAGATTTAGCCAAGAATAATATATATATATTTACATATGGGGCGTTCATTTCTAGCCATTGCATTTTTTCAGTTGCCTGCTCCAGTAAATGTGAAAAGTTTATACCACTTCTGAGCCTCCCACGGGTCTGAGAGCTCCAAAAAGGACCCCAGCAATCACCTCCTCGCTCCAGCACGGCAGGAGGGAGCGGAGAGATGTAACACAGAGAAGCGATCGGGAATATCCAGGTTCAAACAGTGGGTTAACTTAACCTAGGCGTCCCTGAGTAAGCGCACACACTACACAAGTAAAAAAAAAAAAAAAAAAAAAAAAAAAAGGCACACTGCAAACATTGAGGATCAAACACAATTTGTCACCCTGGCTGGCTGGCAACTGGCATTTGTAGAGACCTGGGTTATACACTGTGCTCGCAACTTTCATTCTAAAGTATATAGTTCCTAGGATATTGGGCATTGTTTTTGCCACATTAATTAAATGCAACTCCCAAATGCTATTTAGCTGCTTTAAAGTGCTCATTAGCAACAAATTCCACAAATGTCACAAAAAGCCAAATAGGAATGTACTTAACTAAAAAACAATTCAAGTTTAATGTAGCCCATTTATAATGCTCTTTAACAGCAAACCAACTTATATCTGTGAGTCCCTTTAATAATCCAGGTGAATTAACTTTGGCTTGTGGTTTATTTTACCAACCAACTAAAGCATATCAGCCATAAATAAATCTTACCACAGATCTTCAGTGGGGCTTCCAACTCCAAGAGAATGGGCTGGCTGAGGAAGATCTCACGAGACTTTATACAGAGCCCTCGGACTTCTGCCTCTGTCATTTGCACAATCTTTCCAGGACGACATCCTCGTACTGCAAGGAAAGAATGAGAAATCTGGGTTAATGACAGTTCTTAAAATATACCGAAGTAAAGGAGTCATTTTCACTACAAACTCCCCAAAACCACAGACTGAGGATGGCACCAAGAACTGCAGTCTTGTTCGAAAGGTTTACTGAAGAAATTCCAAATGTATTTTGTCAGATTAGCCCCCCCCCCCCCCCATTACAAATGCAAGAAAGAGGCCAAAATGAAATTCCAATTAGTAATAATGAGGAGGTAGTATATAAAAATGGTCCTACACTACTAGTCACAGCCAATTCAAATTCTACAAATTTTTACTATGCCATATATTAAACTGTAAATTCTGAAAGAAAAAATAAAATAAATTATTACTATTATTCACTTACAATAGTTGTCAAACTGAATTGTTGACACGCTTTGCGAGCTAGCTTTGTAGCAAATGCTGCATTTGTGGAGGCTCTACGCCATCTCACTCACGAAAAAAAACCAAAAAACACAACTATCGCAATAAACGCAAAAGCCATTCACCGTGCACCTCATGAACGCCAACGCTGCTCATAGCACACAAACTACACCAGGGGACAGCCTTGCAATAAGCGCAAAAAGTAGATCACCGATCTTACAATGACAACAAAAGCTCCTCCGATTAAAAAAAAAAAAAACATAACCAAGAGGCTCACAATGAGTGCCGAAGGATCTCAGACCACCAAAAAAAAAAAAAAATATATATATATATATATATATATATATATATATATATATATATATATATATATATATGTGGCAAACACCATAATAAAAAAGGTCAGTTCTTCAAAGACAACCTCTAAATGTGTTACTATTCATACTTTGCTGTACAGTATTCAGTCCTGTGCAACCTCGTTGTAGTTAATACCTCCACCTATTTGCGTATTGCGCCAAGGTTCCTACCTACTTGAAAAGAAAGATGCTCACATAGTGCTATTGTAGACAACAGACCACTGATCTGCCCTTTAAGCAGATGATGTGTTTACAGATACAACAAAGGAGATGGCCAAGAGTTCATATAATTTCACATAAACTTCTAAAAAAAAACATGGTGCCCATTATTCCTGTTAGGTCTTTAAAATAGAACACAGAAAATCTGACTACGCTGCCCCTTTAACACTGCCATTGAAGAGCTATAGTTTTATTTCATATGTTTTAAAAATAAGTTTCAATACTAATGACCAATCTACGAAGACCTTCGAAAGGAAGGGGTAATGCGCAGAACAGAGTCCCGGCTGTGTCCTTGGTCTTCCGTCTCAGAAGTTGGAGTCCCTCCTAGACCCTTCCCCCATCACCAGCCAGGACTTGGGATTATTTTTAGAAGCTTCCATTTCATACAAAAGAGCGATCTGGCAGTCGCCCAACTGCCGTCAAGTTTCTCCAGTATGACTGAAGTTTACAGGAAAATAAGAAACGCAAATTAGTACTCCGACTTCGTACAAACCATTCCCTCACTGCAATGCATTGTGGGACCTTTTCTTTGAGGATGGAGTTTGTGTACGGTCTGCCTGAATTATACATAGCGTGTTTAGCCAGTACCGCACGGAATAGTTACACCAAACATTTACATACAACTAGTCCTCAATAAAGAATGCAGACGGCATAAAGTAGAGTAAAAGATCAGAAAAGGAGAAATTAGGCCCAATCCCAAAACTCATGTTTACGATCACTTTGCAAAACAGACTCAAGAATTAGTAAAATGTAGCATATATTTACACCATGTAGCACTGCGGCCATCGTCAAGGACTCTTTACACATCAAGATTTGTGCTTCAGTCGGAACTGCCACAAGAAAATTAAGTCTATCCAAAAACCAACAAAATAAATAAAATATTTAGGATACAGAACGCCTCTGAATTATAGGACTCATTCCCAAAAATATGCACAAATATAGAAAATATGCACTTTTTTTAAAGTTTTTTTTTTTTTCAAATTGATGTAGAGATCACATCAAAATGTACATATGATGGGGGTAAGACAGGAAATAAAAATCAGCCTGCGAGCATTATTAAAACAACAAATTTTTCTTCCATTGTGAGATGGTGTTTTAACAAACAGGTAACTCGGAATTGAGCTACACCGCCCATTATAAAGGGTATGCACACTTACGCTACCCGGGGTTGTATCAACCAACTAGTTTTGCGAAGGATCATGTTTTTCTTGTGACCTTGCAACCTACAAAATTCACATTGCAGATGTAGAAATGTCTGCCCTCACAGACACCTGCAATCTCAGTAAGGATGTGTAGACTTTATCTACACCATACATATCAAATACAAAGATCTGTCTGACATCACCACGTACAATAAAAAAGGTTTTCAAAGCCATTCTAAATGCATTGTTCTCCAGCTTTAACTGAACGTATTCTTTGGATATTACACGTGCACGCACCTTTAAATAAGTGATGGTTGCCAACATGAAGACAGATTGCACGCTGAACATTCACACTCCAACTGCTGCAGGTGATCTCTAACAGATGGTTTCTCATTTACACCAGAAAAAAAAAAAAAAAAAATGGTAAATAGCAAAAACCTAAAGAACGTGCGAGGGAACGACTATATGTGGAAGAGGATAGTACCAATCGCATTCGCGCCATCACACTACATGGCAGCGGACTATGCCAAGGCACACAAATAATCTGTCTGGTAATACTGGGAACCAGCAATCCTGAAATGGGCAAATTTATTGGCAAGCAAAAAAAAATGGCACATATCTTGACCTCTGGTTCTGATTTCACATTTTCTAATATATTACCTCTATATTTAGTTTGGCATACAGGTTGGGGATATGGCATTATTATCCCCTTACATAAAATGTCTGACCATGTGTGTTAGGTTACAATCTTACCCAATAAGGACCACTACACAATGCAGAAAAAGATTTGTTGGAATAGTTAGTGTGAATCAGAGCAGAATTAAGCAAAAAAAAAAAAAAAAAAAAAAAAGTAAAACATTTATTTCTTAAAAAAATACAAATGCTGCCTCTGCAGGACCCTGGAGAGACCCATGATGCATTGCTGGAGGGGTGTGTGTTTGTGTTCTAAATCGATGCGGATTCAACTGTGAGGAGGGAGTTTAACGAACACAAAATGGATTCCTGTACTAGTAAAGACTTTAAAAAAAAAAAAATATATATATATATATATATATATATATATATATATATATATATATATATATATATATATATATATATATATATATATATATATATATATATATATATATTTTTTTTTTAAGATTTCCCCCAAAATGCCCTGGCTTACACAGGTGCTAATACTGTTAGTTTGGTACACACATGTAAAGAAAGTGTATTTTCTTGAAATGCTTGGTCCTTTAAATGTTACTTACAGATTTATCCATCAGCAGTAATATTTGTCTTGCATAGGATCATGACATCTATTTGTTACCCTACTCAAAGATATATGGATAAATTATACTCCAATTATAAGTCCTTGATTGTCATTTGTATTATGCCAGGGGTTGACAAATACACAATACTTTAGGAGCCAGGCATTTAAGTCATGAGTCAAACATTTCAATAATCTAGAACCTGGCTCCTAAAAAAAAAAAAAAGTTATACAATTTAAAGTTAGGAGCCAACACTAACATTTTAGGAGCCGGGTTGGATCAAGCCCTGTACTATTCATCTTTTTTCTATATCATATACAGGTTTCCAAGATAAAATATTTGCCAAAAGAAACAAAGCTACAGAACAGAAGTACATTATAAGTTAGATGAATATAGAAAAGATTATATAACCAGAATAAGATATGATATAAAACCATTTTATTATTTTTGTTTATTTATTGAAATGGGCTGAAAAAGTAAATAAGTGTACTTTATCTAAAAGAGACATTATGTAGTTCGGCCATGAGTAGCAAATGCCTTAGCTGTTTTGGAGATACTAAAATACAGTTTTATAGTAGTCGGTCTGCTGAAGACATCAAGGAGGCAATAATAAAATAAAAACAAACATTTACACCCACTACTTATGCACAACAACTGAAATGCATCTTAAGACGGTCCCTTCTCCATCACATTCGTGTGTCATCAAGCAGTTGGAAGGATTGGATCATTTCCAGACATTAAAAATGATTAGCTTTGTAGCAAAGATTTGTTTGACAGACACACAAAGCCAACCGAGCAGGTTTTACCATATATGAGAGAAAGCTGCACTGGCTAAACCCTTAAGTGGACCGTCCCCTCCTCAAGACTGAAGCACAGAGTTCATATAAACAGGATTAGGCTTGTTACAGCTTACAGGGATATGGGAAGGTTCCTGGGTTTTAGCAGGTATATAACATCCCTGTTTACTTTTATTGGGAAGTGCTTATAAGCTCTGTTCCTGTCGAACATAAAAAAACATTGTCCATGTATGGGTCTACCCACTGCAGCATATGAATACACAGACTCTGTAGGGCTGAAGGTGCAATGCAGCGTCCTAGCCTATAAGAGACCATGTCTCACAATGGTTTAATAGGAGACAGCACAGCAAGTACAACAGAACATGCGTCTTCCTGAGCTGCGGAGGACTAAACGAAGTGCTAATAAGCTTCTTACTGCCTAAAATCAAAGTATATAAAAAAAAATAAAAAAAAGGTACACAGGCATATTATATACCTAGTAGAATCCAGAATCCTTTCAAATCAGAGTAATACAATCAAAAAACTTTATTGAAATAGTTCTTTATTAAGATATGACTATTAAGATGGTGACTGATGCCATGCATGTAAAACATTTGCTTCTTGGAGCTGGAGCTATGGCAAGTCTGGACAAGCTGTTAAAAAGTAAAGATATTACACTAGGAATAAAAAAAGGACCCCATAGCTAGAACTCTGTATATTACTACGGAGAATACCAGAGAACTGGACCATAAAGAAGTCTGAGCGCCGGAGAATGGATGTTGTAGAATTGCGGCGTTGGACTACAGAAGATCCAATAAAAGTGAGTACTATAGGAAATCAAGACAAACTGTTCACTGGAAGGGTTGATCTTGAAGCTGAAATACTTTGGCCATATCATGAGAAGAGGATTCCCTAGAAAACTGATGCTGGGAAAGATTAAAGGCACATGACGAAGGGGATGACGGACAGATGAGGTAACTGCAACAATGAACATGAGCTTGTTTAATCTCAGAGGTATAGTGGCTGAATGGTGTGCTGTGATCTCTAGAACATCCAGGATTTTTTTTCCTTTTACACTAGAAACCATTTTAGATCCTCAAACAGAAAAGGGTAAATCAAAGTAAAAAAAAAAAAAAAAAAAAAAAAACAAAGACACACAATAGTACACAATTGCATTGATAAGAAACACACAACTGGCAAATATTAGCATGGCACCACACCCATAATAAAACTAATTTACCATTTTTTCAGCAGTATTTTTTGTTTTTTTAATCACCAGCTCAGAGTCCTTTTAAGTCTGACCTGAAGAGATAAGTGGAAAAGAAAATGGCAATACCAACACAATTAAACCAAAAACCCATAAAGCATGGTTCTTGATGATTTTATATACTTTCATATACCATTATTTTGTAACACGTTAATATCATTTTTGTCTTGTACTTTACCCAGTAAAGGATAATAATAGTATACTATGAAGTCTCACTAGCGCCGCCATTTTGATCTATATGGTACTAACCCACAATCCCTTCTAGTCTCAATTTTTTGAGCAGATTATTATTGCCATACATGGCAGGCTCGCCACAACAAGCCCGTCTCCTACCAGACCATGAAACAATGGCTCCCAGGTATCTACAGTAACGCAGCATTGTCACTCGCTGGGAACAATCCCCGGCTTTGTCTGTAGGACGCACCTCTCATTGTGCTTTATATTGGCAGCACCAGCCTCTGTGAATAGTATTATGTTTGCTTTATGCTGTAGAGCCTCAAAATGGTGTAATGACAAAGTACCTTGAAGAGTGTGTTTAATAAAATGGAGACTATTAAAGGGATATGGAAGGCTCTTGGATTTTATTAGGTATATAATATCCCTGTGTACATTTACTTTTATGTATTTCATTAAGAAGTGCTTACAAACTTTGTGTATACTGTGTAAAATCAAACAAATATTTCCTGTATGGGTCTGCCCACTGCAGTGTATGCAGACACAGACTCTGTAGCGCTATATGGCATACTAACAAATTCGTGACCATCTATGCCACATGCAGAGACATGGCCTCTGACAGGCTAAGCCACTACACAGCAGAACCAGCCATACAGAGTCTGTCTGCATACGCTGCAGAGGGCAGCCCCATACAGGGACTATTTGTTTAATTTTAGGCAGTAAATACAGAGCTTATAAGCACTTCACAAAATAAAGTACATGTCAATAAATACACAGGGATATTATATAACGAATAAAATCCAAGAGCCTTCCACATCCTTTAACCCTTTCACTAACAGAGCGTTCAGCACTAGACTATGTATGAATTTGCTTGTTAATGTTTTTCATACATAACCAATAAAGATTGGGAAGAGTCAACAGAAGCTATAAAAAAAAAAAAAAAAAAAAAAAAAACACATCAGGCCAGGGTTTACGAGCATTGTCTTTAGGAGCCTATCAGGCCCTGTTGTTCAGTTGTGTGTGACTCTCCATGACCCTAATGACCTCAGAACACAAAGCACATCATTATGATAGGTTGTGCCTATACATAAGGTTTTCTCGTTTCCTTCTCCAATGGACCGCAATTTGTCTGCCCTCTCTGCTACGGCATGCCGACCTTGGGTGACCCTACATGGTATAGCTCACAGCTTCATCAAGGTACACAAGCTCTTTCACCACAACAAGGGTTTACCAATATGTAAAAACAAAAAGTTACTTGAGAGCGGCGGCTGCTCACTCCCACAATCAGATTAGGGATTTAATCTGGCATTAGGATGCCACCTGCCCGAGAAGAGATCATTTACCAGAAATAGCTGCTCATGCAAAAAACATCCCAGAAGAGGAGCACACCCCACTCCTCACAATAGATTGGGAACGCAGCCATAGACCGTTATTACACCATCCAAAACGTTGTCCTCTATTTCTTTTTAAGCTTCATACAGCCAAATATACAATCACATGCACCGCCAAACTGCCCCGAAAGACCAGACAACGTGTCAACAGCTAGGGAGTAAACCGAACTGGATTTAAAATGTCCCATGAGATAGATATATAATAATATGATACAATGACCCTGCATCTCAGTGTGTAACAAGCCCTGAACCAGGAGAACATGAAGAGGGTGCATAACATGGGGAAATCTACTTGAATACCCTATGGGATACATCATGTGGTCAGTGTTATGCCATTTGCCGAGCACTGCAGGGGTGCGATGGGCTTTGCAGGCGCCATTGTGGCCCCACCAACAGCTTAGTAAATATTCCATTTATCTGAAGGTACTAAAACTCTGACCGAGCAAGTGATAAGCAAGAAAGCAAGCCCAGTTAGTACACATAAGAATAAAAACAGAAGCTTTAAAGCTGTATAGTTATTCACGGAGAAGGTTTTGCTGCTAACTTTCCAGCACTGAAATTTAAAGGGACTATAGGCCTAAAAAGTTATTTGTTTTTCTCAAAAAGTTTAATATGCAACAAAAAAAAAATATGAAAAACTTTATTGTGCACTTAAATATCCACCGAATAAAAAATATTCAAAACCCACCAGCACATACAGTACTATATATCAGAGCATCTGACAAAATGTTATGCGCATCTCGCTGGAGAGGGTGAAATAAGTGTCCCCCACACCTGGGTTAGGGGAGTAGGAGGAACCCTGTGATCTCGTGGATTATTGACACCCCCTGAGGAAGCCGTGACATTTTCGGAGAAACTATCGTCTGGTTTAAGGGTCAAAGGAATCTCAGAATTCAGAGCAATGTGGAATATGGAATATATGGACAATACAGCATTAATCTACTAAAGCCAAGTAAGATTGGTCTTGTAGAATAGGTGACCATGTTCATCAGGAAAGTTACATATTTATATTCCAAATGTGAGATTAGAGTAAGTGTGCAAAACCAGTGTCAGTCTCAGTTATATTGATAAGCCAGCAGCAGATAACTGTATAAAGTTCTTCCAATTCATAAGCTGGACTAATTGGTTACACGTCATTATTTGTGACCGTAATACTCTAACTACATATTGAGTCCATTGTCATTAAAGTTTAAAGTTTTTAATATTTAATTTTTACATTTTCTGTCCCATTAGCATAGAGAAAACAGCGTAGTAGTTTCCACCAATTATTATAAGTATTATCTCGAGTTTAATGGAGTCGAGTGGCACACCAACTTTATGCTAGTTGAGCAGTAGGGTTATAGCCAGAATAAGGGTCTTCCTACATTACGTAGAGACCCTGAGGAAGGAGGTATCCACCGAGATCACAGGGTCCTCCCACTTCTCTAACCCAGGTGTGGGGGTCTTAACCACACTTGTTCACCCTCCAGTGAGATGCGCATAATATTTTGTCAGATACTCTGATATTTAGTACTGTATGCGCCGATGGGTTTTTATGAGAATTTTTTTTTCCTTTTTTTTTTTTTTTTTTTATTCGGCGGATATTTAAGTGCACAATAAAGTTTATATATATTTTTTGTTGGATATTGAATTTACATTGCAGTGTAATGTACTTTTTGAGAATAATAATCAATTATTTACTCAAAGTTTCCCAAGTGCAAGAGCTGTACATTGTAGCCATTTGATTCTAAAGTGAATCACTTCGGAGATAAACTGCATTTTTGCTGTATTCTTATGCAAAGTCTCACAAATACTATTTAGCTGCTGCTTGTTTGTCTGTGGTGGAAAAACAACGCCTCTAAAGTGATCATGAAGTTACATCCCCTGCAACACTTTATGAGGTACTCCAATGCAAAAGGAGCCGCACATAGAACAATGGTTAGTACTATGTATAAGCAGTTGTAATGTTCTTTAAGATGAAACCAGCTTTCTGTTGGGGTAATGTGTCCTTTAAACTGCCCAGAGCAGAATAAGATTAAACAATCTTGGTAGGGGGGCAGTTAAACAAGCAAAAAAATAAAAAATAAATAATAAAATGTGTATTATATATATATATATATATATATATATATATATATATATATATATATATATATATATATAGTAAATAAAAAGTACATCTGTGTTCACACCCGAATGTCTAAAGCAAGTTAAAAAAAAACACCCTGTTTCCAGCTCAGAATTGCGAGAAAATCAGTTATTACACTGCATTCTGGGAAGATAAGCTGGGACATGCAAATGTGCCCACACACACACAAAAATACTCATATGCACACATACATTAATTTCAAAGTAATTCTTCAACATCACATACTCTGCGGGAAACTAAAGATAAACCCGAGTACAATCTTACAGGCTGCAGTAATTTGTGAGCCATAAGACACAGAAATTATTATTATTATGCCAGAGAGGAAATGTGTGTCATGAAAATAAAATCCCAGAAACGTAAACTGGAATATCCAGATAAACTGGAAATTAAAAACAAATAGAAATGGACGGGTGTTACACGGCCATTTCCAACAACATGTTTTGCTGATGCTCTTATCTACACTGACATTTAGGTACCTCTATAAATAACCACAACTTTTATGGTTTAAAATAAGCAAGTTAGTCTGAACGGTGATATTTACTACAGAGGATGCAATGTAAGTTTTCTTTAGAAAAAAATATAGCACACAGATGCACATCAGAGACTGAAATACTTTGTAAATAATCCCAGACATATGTTTCAGCTTTAGTTGGGCCTCATCAGTAGGGTGTAGCTCAACTCCCTAAGGCTAAGTGAGCAAGGAGTCCCCACCACCCTTAGGAAAATTAAGCCCTTACTGACTAGGCCCAACTAAGGCCGAAATGTACGTCTGGGATTTGTATTTTCTCCTGTCCAGTGTAGAATTGCCTGGTATTTTGGGGCTGGATTACCAAGCGAGACCAGACTGATACTACAGGATATTTCTCCCTGTGAATGGTACAAGTGAGGTAGAAGAGGCTGCTCGGAGTGGGTTACTCTGTCTATAGAACAAGCCGACCTTAGTACGGTTCGATCTCAGCGTGATCGCTTCTGTTTTTGTTGCGGCTTAGTAAATATACCCCGAAATGTAACGTTCCAGATCTTTAACCCATTTTCTGCTGAACAGACTTGTGACAGGTTGCTTTATTAGCAGCAGTCTCTGTGGATAACTACAATAACATTTCAGAGGGAGTTAATGGAACTTTATTACCTGGTCGGAACAGGAGAGATTGCCGCCATGCTGCTTCAACTAATGAGATTCTAACAAAGGGGAAAATTGCAAGACAACATTTTATCCAGTCTTGGCACGTTGGTTATTCCATTTCACCCAGTCATACCGTGGGCCATCTAAATAGAGCTCACAAATTTTCTTATAGACCACAGTTTGGGAACATCTTTTTTCTATAGGGAAGAATAGGAGCCCACAGCAGAATTTGAATCAACAGCCCAGAAAAAAGAAACCGTAAGGGGAAAGTAAATTATATAAAAAGGTAAATGATTATATGCACTGGCAGATAACTGCCAAACATAAATGCCGCTGGTGGATGACTTTAGTGAGACCAGACTTATATACTACTGGATATTTCTCCATGTGAAGTGCACAAGTGAGTTAAGTATACATAACTAGGCCTATAGAATAAACCTACTTTAGTATTGTCCGTTCCCAGATTGAGCATCTTGGTTCTTATTGTTGCTTATGCAAATGACCCCTGGGGCTTAGTCTCCATAAGGGCGATAGGGGGCTCCAGATGTGGACTCCTTGCTCACTGTGCCTTAGGGAGTTCAGCAGCACCTAACTAACGAGGCCCAACTAAGGCCGAAATGTACATCTGGCGTTTACATTTTCTCCTGTTCAGAATAGAATAGCCTGGTAATTTGGGACTGGATACTTCTATTGAGTGAGACCATATATACTGACATACTACAGATTATATCTCCCGGTGAATGGTAAAAGCAAGCTAAAGTTGTTGCTCTCGGTAGATTACTATGCCTACTTTACAATTGCTCATACATAAATGCTACATCAAGAATATAAAAGAACAACAAAGTGAAACTTGTAGTCCCAACGCCAGACAGACTCCTGGTGATATTTGGTAATCTCCAATCCATATCATTGTTTACAAGTTTGTCTTCCCAAAAGGCAAAAGAAATTCCTTATGGTGAAATAAAACCACCTCCAGCTGTAATGAATCCAGGAAAGGACGCCATGCACAACATGCACTAATGTGCAGACTGACAAAGGGCTCTCTGTTCACACCGGTGGGAATGTTCTCTGCAAAGCATGCCCTGCTAGAGCATGTTGTAATGCAATTGTACAGTATGTGTGAAAGGAATCAAGGAATATTAATGGGTTATTTTAAATTAAAATCCCTTTAAATAAAAAAAATAACTTAACATCTAGTCAGTGAGAAGAAATCCAAAATTATTTTTTTAAGACCGAGAAATACATAAGTAATCAAAAAAAAGATAGGAGCCAGCAGCAAAACTTTAGGAGTAAAAACTCCTTAACTGCCAGGATTTGTGAAGCACTATATATTATACCCATAGAAGGATTTAAAAAACAGACAAGGTAGGTTTGACAAATGCCAGGAAACAATAGCTTCTGATAAGTTAGTCATGTCAATTTTTGGGAATCCACAAACCTAAATACAACACCCCTCTAACTCCTAGTAAAGTATTGAGGTTTGGTTGGCTCCTCGCGGATCTGTATAGATACTAAGTCGGGGGTATTGGGGAGGGCATCTTCTATCAGTATACAAGATGCCCTCCCCAATACCATAGCATGACAGCTCCAAGTGCAGGATAACTGCTTATATTTGTTAAGGGATGTAATTATGTACGTACTTGCTAAACCATGTTGCCTATTATCAAGTATAATTCTACAAAAATGTGACACTTTCATCTGGAACGTGAGAAATATAGTTCTGCTTCATTAGCAAGTCTGGCACTCTACTTGAGGATTGCAGTGCATTGTTGTTGAAATCTTGGACAGGCGTACACAGCATGCTTACAAGGTATATGGTAGTTCGTGGGATATCCTGTGTATAAGTCTGTCTGATTGGGCATGTCTTAATTTGAATGAGGAATTCTGTATATTTTCAATTCAATGTACATTTGACACTTCTTGTGTGAGCTCCACCCCTCAGGGTTTTCCCATACACTACTGATTCTCCTCTATCCAATGCATTCACAATACATTAAACTTCCATATACCGTTAGTGATGTCCTACCAATGCAACTGGTTCCAGTACCAAGCTTTGTATTAAACATTACACTGCACCAAGAGGAAGCCTTATGTCCTATCAGTCAGACATCTGTTTACAACACGACACTGTACAGATGCATCTGCTGGCAGCCCCCGCCGAGGACACCCCACCCCAGCCAAAACATTCTGTCCTCACCATGAAATGTGCACGCTTGTTCAGGCAGGAATTGCTTATGTGTAGTGCTGCAAGAGCATTCAGCAGCCAGGGACATCACTATGCACAACTCACATTGATGCACAGTTTAGTTTATGGCTATTTAATATGCCTTTAAGCATAAATGTTACAATTATTTAAGGGAGGTGGGTTATGAATGCATAGGATAGAGAGGAATTAGTAGTGTATGATTACATTCATTTGCATGCACTATTTTAAACAGTCACAGGTGATGTTTACACCCCCAGGATTGAGCTAGGCTTCTCAGGGTACGATTTTCTACAAGTGTACCCTGTCCATGTGAGCATGTCAGCTTTGAAACCAATCAGCAATGCTGTATGCAGGCAACAGAGGACTACTATACTGGGTCCTTAAAGGACCATAAATTGACATTCAAGTAAAAATGCTTGAGCGATTACACGGTTCTTTAGACATACACCCTCTCCTTGATAAATTCTGACAAATTATAATAGTCCTTAAACCAAACATTTCAGCTTCTTATTCTAATTTGTCTTTAGGAGAAAGAGCATTTATGCTTGATTTATTGTCTTGCAATGACCTGCAAGAGCCAGCCATGGTCCCTGTGCATGTGTCTGAGTGAGTGCATGCAATTTACTGGGGCTGGGAAAGATCACAGGGGCAATTCACTGGGGCTTGGGGGAAGTCGATAAAACAATCAGTGACTGAAGGGACACAGACCTTGTTCTGGGCATTACAGAAATCTAAAGGAAAGCTGCAACTCAATTCCCAGACCACAAAGATATAATGTATTAGTTATGCTAATTTTCCCTGAGACTTTTGCAAGTGCAAGAAATTCAGCAAACTGTTTAAATGTTTATGTTGGTATTTCTTCATACACTAACAATTCTCCTCTAACAGATGCATTCATAAATCCAGCTCACTATACCTTTAAACTTGTCAGTATCTGGTTTTGGCTCTTTTCTCTATGGGGTTTAGAGCAGACAGGTTCTGAGAATTTTTTTTTTATTTATTTAAAAAACAAACAAACAAACAAAAAAAAAAGGCATATGGAAGGTTTCTGGATTTTATTGGGTGTAGAATATCCCTATTTTCTTTTATGACCACAGCAGACCTTTAAATAAAGATGCCATTGATATGATCTCTATTAGAGATAAAGATTTGTTTCAAAGCAGTATGGGAAAAAAGCTAAAGCAGGGATTTCTAGTATGACTGCTAACAAAAAGGAGCAATTACATGGGAAATATGACCTGACTAGGATGGGAGAGGTTTGATAAGCTCAATATAATCTTATAAGCAGGGTCACTTACACTCGCTGACACCCTGGCACTAAGCAGTGATCCTGCTAAACTGGCAGCAGCCTGGATACAAATCAGTTAGAAAGCGGCTGGAACGGACTGGGGACATTACAAATGGTCATTGCAGCCTTGCCAGGCAAGTTATTACAGGGGGTATCGCTGCACGGACTCCGGTCAGAGGGCCCTGGCTAATACACAAGTGTTATTAGGCAAACAAAATGTAAGCCATTTATAACGCTGAGTGCAACACACCACTAGCCACAATACGCGAGTGCAATGTTCCAGTTAAATGTTTCTTAGTTGAATACAATTTAGTAATTACAGAAAAATGTAAGCTTTAGGAATATTTAATTAAACTTATGCATTATAATAATTCTAAACAAAAAATAAAAAAAAACATTATCCCAGTTAAAAAAAATGGGGGGGGGGGGGGGGTATTTTTAATTTAGTTATTTATTCATTAATTGAAATAAGGGGAATACATGTGTCACAAGAAATATTTTAAATAACTTTACAGTACATGTAAATAATGTAGATCAGTTTTAACATAACTATAAAAAAAACAATATATGAATTTTTTTATTGCTTTGCAAGACACAAAAAAAAAAATGTATACGTGTCCTATGTACCAGCTTCCAATGGGACATAAAAATGTATAGGTGTCCTATGTACCAGCTTCCAATGGGACATAAAAATGTATAGGTGTCCTATGTACCAGCTTGCAACTCCCAGTCATTACACTTAGAGCTGGACAACTTCCACTTACAGCTGGCTCCTAACTTTTAGGTTATTATACAGACACACAATCCCACCCTGGTCCCCAAAAAGTTTTTCTGGCTCCTCAACATTGTTGGCACCTAAGTTACCGATAAATTTGTCAATCTTGATTAACTTTTACTAAATGCAGTGTAAAAAGTAGCTGTGGGTACAGAACTGTACATATTGTATGTGGCTCAAGTAACATTATCCCAGACCATCAGTTATCTAAATGCACCATAAAGGACGGGCACTAGGCAACAACTCAATAGAAAAAGCATTATTTCTAAATCGCAAAGGATACATCCATTAACTTTTTCAATACTGTTCCTCAAGTGGATATATATTTTTTTTTTAGTATGCTTATTCCTGGAGCAGTCATACTATACTTCTTGGCTAAAAACATGGTCTCATCCAATTTACAGACAACTGCCAATCAGTGGCCTTTCATTACACCGATTAGAAGCCCTTAAAACGTTACAGGGAAAACGTATGGTTATATCTGCAGGACATAAAAGGGATAATTGTATATTATTAAAGTCTATGTTCCAGCTCTAATACCCAACACAAAAGGTCAGAAAGTTTGGATTTCAGAGCCATGTGTGTGAAACCTACCGCTTGAGGGTAAAGCTGCCAATAACCAGGAAACATTCATACCATAAGAAGGCCCTCTTGGAGGTCACATTTTTTTTTACTTTTTATTCTTCCACAGCAGGTTAGCCGTCATCCGTGTATCATATTTACCGGCACAAAATGAAGTCACCAACTTCAGTGGCTATCATATTTTCTCTTTATTTGTACCAGTTATATACAAGGAGGCACGGAAGACACAACAGTACAACATGGCCCCTGCAAGATTACCTTCTCATTAGCCTGAAGTGAATGGGCATTTTAGCAACAGCTTTGCAACTGCATGACTTGAATTTAAAAATTCCTTATCAAAATCCAGTCACTTGTCCTAATAAAAAAATTAAAAAAAAAACACTTGATTAATCTGGAAAATTTACTCTAACAAAAGTACCAGACGTTAATGATATGCCAACACTGGGGTAAATGGAAACATCAAGGGCTTTTTAATATTTGCAACAAGCAATCTAGATGTTGCAATTATGTTTAAAAGGATTCCTAGTTTTTGGCACATTCTTGGTATGTGCCATTTATTGACTACCAAGATAAAGGTTACAGATTCCTTTTGTTAATGGGGTAATAAAGTTGCACAATACTACCATGCAATTAAACGAAAGATCATTAGTTTCAAATCTAGAATGCCTCATTAGGTCTCGGTTTTGGAGGGCGGCATCGGTGTGAATTCACAGTAGAAAAGCGGAGAAATAAAAAAAAAAAAAGTGAAAACAAATGAGGTTCCTGCACTGGTTCCTTATATTTATAAAAAAAGGACTCTAGTACAGGCATCTGGTGAACAATGGTGTAAATATAATATTCACATTTTCCCTCCAAGGTCTGGAAAAGTTCATGGTCTATTTAATATGGTGATGTTTGGAAGTCATGGCCCTGATGAGCCGTGTTCCCTAGTCAATCAATATGTCCAGGCAAGATCACATCTACCAAGAAGCTTCAGTTACAGCAAAATACCACCAGCAACGTCACATCTGCTGCCCACTTGCCGATACTGAAAAGCCATGATGTGCCAGCCATACATGGGATGATAGGAGCCACCTAAATGAGTATGCCAAAACAAGAAGTCTACATCTGCAATATGTCACTCTAGGCAGTTCCTCCAGTCCGCAATAAATCCCAAGACAAATAACAATACCCAGCAACTGATCTGGACAAAACAAAAAATGTAACCATAAGGAATGAAAGTTGTGGGAGAGATCAAACATGTTGTGAAGGAATGGGAGTGACTGGAAATGGTACATTATTCCCATGGGTGTTTAGCTAGCTTTAAAGCACCATGACATATATAGTTGTCAGTTTTATGCTTATATGTTGTTGGTCACATTTGGCGAGCCATCGACCACACAGAACTTAAGCTGCAATGAGCGCCAAAGGCGGTCATTGCACTACTCGTCTCGCAAATGTTGCAAAGCGAGGGGAGCAGTTGAGGCAAAAATTGGATGACAACATATAGCCAGTATTGCATTCCTTCTATGTATAACCTACATACATCTATTATATTTTGAAGGTGACAAATTCCCTTTAACCCATGTACTTGTTATTTGGCAAGAAAAGGAAATTAGGTTTGCTGGACTAACATGTATGGGGGGGGGTCCCCACTAAGTCAGAAGGTCCAAAGCCAGCGAACTTGTATACACAAACTATACATATATCTCTAATGATGCAAGGGAAGTGTTAGACATCTTTATACGAGCACCACAGAGCTAGAGCCTTAACCAATGCATAAGATGTAATATATTGATACAATAATCGCCTATTAATGGTCTCTGTAAAAGTAAAAAATATGTTTAAAATAAAAGTATATTCCAAAATGAGCTATTTAAGACCCTACTTCTGAAACATACATTAAATGTGCAAATAGACTTTGAATTTTTTACATAGACATTTTTATGAAATTGTAATAATGTTTCGACACAATATACATAATCGGATTCCTCTACATTAGGTCTTACACTTTCACAAACGCAACACTAAAAGTTAAATGAACAAATAAATTAACAAATAGAAAGATGGGAGCAGCCAAAGCTCAAACCGATGACTTGGCACCGCCAGCTACTCACACTCCAATGACTCCAAGACGTAATAAGACAATGATGTCAGCAAGCTCAAGAAATCTATGGCTAGACATTTATAGAAAACATTTCCACAAATTGTCAGATTTATACATTTAAGAAAAAATAATGTATGGGAAACAAAAGCATCCATTGTGAAGAAAATTTGTGTTGCACAATTTTACACACACAGCATCATATAAGGGCAACATAACACAACATGGCAGGGTTTCATTAAGAATGTTATTAGCGGTCATACCCCCAGGGCAAAAAGAAAGTTGTGTACATATAAGAAAACTACATTCAGAAACACATGAACATACGTCAGGGCCTCAACTTATTATTAATATATATATATATATATATATATATATATATATATATATATATATATATATATATATATATATATATATATATATATATATATAATGGTCCTACATGTCAGATACTTTGTTATTCCCTTGTATATATACTGACCAGCAATGAAGCATTTTGGGTGTAAATACCATAAAGAAAAGAACACTTAAAATAGGTTTACTTTAACATGTATCCTGTCACACGTATACACGAGCATAACATTGTTTAGAAGAGATTTACGATATCATAGACCCCGCCAGCAGCTGTCGGGTGTGCAAATAAAAACCGGGGGGGGGGGGGGGGGGTCACAACAACCAAAACTAGCTTCTTATTCACTTAGCATCAACTTATTAAAAAGAACGTATATCACGGCCGACACAAAAAGACATTGTTTTATGCTATTTACATCAAATATACATTTATGTTTTCATAAACAGAGAAAACTGAAGCCAGAAGGGGAAAGGTCAGCGGCTGTAAGGCGTCTTGGATTGTCATCTGTTTGCATGTATACTATCTGGACAGTTTTCACAACCAACGTCTACAAAATAAATATAAATATATATATATATATATATATATATATATATATATACACACACACACATAATTTTTAAGAAAGCAGGAGGCTGAAGCAGATTTTTAAAAAAAAAGTAAACTAAACTCCACCAATGTACATGTATACGGTATCCTCACACACATTGTACGGATAACCCACTGCATTATTACATATACAAAATATCCATAGTAAAACTATAACTAAACCGTGTCCTGGATCTAGTTCGTCATATAATGTACCATTCTATATAGGAGTCTATTTCAATCTGAACTTAATTTCTTTTTCACAAATAATTTCTACCTTAATACGATGTATTGACCACTTGCTTGGCTATCCATGATATATTCTATAATAACCCGGTCCCTAGGACCCATAATGTAAAAGGTACATCCTAGTGCAGCGCTCTGCTTATACCTATATATTAGTGCCTGTGCCAATACCCCCAGTCACACCCCTACATATCTGCTCTGTATTACACCCCTCTGTGCACATACACTTTATATGTAACTTTCCACATGTATAGAATATACTTAAACATCTGAATATAGTGTTGAAACTAAAATGTTTATACAAATACAGATATAATATTAAATCTATACATTTCACATATTATATACAGCAGTTTCCTCCCTTTTGATACATTTTCACCGCCTGTATCCTTATATATTAGTGCTTGTGCCTATAAGCTCAGTCACACCCCTACATATCTGGGCTTGATTACACCCCTCTGATTTAGGTGCACTATATACCCAAACCCTTTATATTTCATTTTCCACTTTAGTAAAACAAATGTTATATGAAAAACAACATAAACACACATACTAGAGGCTAAAACACACATTACATATATAATGAATAAGATATGTGTGTGTAATATATATATATATATATATATATATATATATATATATATATATATCATACACAAAGTAAACCATTAGCCTCTGTATAAATGCCAGTATATAAACACATTCCCCATATAGCACCTTTGTGTATATACCCCCTCATACACTGACACCCTCCCGGTCAGGCCCTTCCCTCCCGGGGTCTCTCCCCCGTGACTCCCCGGGCTTCACACCAGTGCTCCCCTCCTGACACTCCCAGTCTCCGCCATAACAGAACAGGCCCTATAGCCCTTTATGCCGATATGACGCCTCCCCGGGTGCAGTGCCTGGCTCCCTCCCACGGCTTCGGTGTAGGACTCGCGGGTCTCCACCCTCCCTGACCCGGATCCTGCTCGTTCTCCCTCGCGGCCTGTTCCACACGAGCGGCTCCTGCATCGCTCGCCTCCCTCGATCCCCAAACCCCACTCGGCCTCCTCCGGCCGCACTCACCCTCCAGCAGACGGCTGATCAGGCTATCCACGTTCAGCTCTCCGTCCGCCATTTTGCGCTTCACTCAGCAGACCCGAAGAGTACAAGCCGGGCGGAGCTGCGTCACAACACGACAATGACACGCCCGCGGCCCGCAGCACAACCAATCAAAAGAAAAGGAGGAGAATCTCGAGGAAACCACACCCATTATTAAGTAGACAATGACATTAAGTAGGTGGTGCATGCGGAATGCACGCCCACAGCACAAGATGAGGTGGATCCGATAATGATAGACGTGTAGGGGGGCGCGTCTAAGCAACGCCACGCCCTTTTAGTCCGTATTGCTGTACGGTTCTTGAGTTTGGACATATGACCACGCCCCCATTTGTCTTGTCATCGACGCCTGTGATGGATGGCAACCAGATACCGCCAGAGCGCGCTCTTTAAGTCTCCGCCCACAAAACCCGACAGTCGTCATGGTGACGGCAGGACTAGAATGATTGTTGTGGGTAGGGCCCGCGCTCTCTCCCGGTATCCTAGCAACAGTGACGTGTTATAGAGCTGGGCCTGGTATCAGATTCACTAAGCAAGGCCTGTACAATAAAGGGGCATTGTGTGCCCTCTCCCTGCCCAGCACACTGTGGCACACTCACCACAGACATGCTCATGTACACGAATAAACTGCTTTATCTACATTACTTTTGTGTCAAGTGTGTGAGGTTTAAACCAATTAAAAAATGTAGAATTGAAGAGGCCTGAGATTAACAAATACTAACTTTTCTGTATATTAGACAAATAATGGTTAATATTGAAAAAAAAAAACGTAAAGTAACAGGACCGGTTTCTGGATTTTATTAGGTATTTAATATCGCTGTGTATCTATTTACTTTTATAAAATAACAGACTCTGTAGTGCGGCACCCCATGCTTCGTGCGCAGCTGAATAGCGCGCCGTCATCAGATTGCAGATAACTGCGCTCTGATGACGCTCTGCGCTCCAGCGTGGTGCTGTGTGATCTTCCCCTGTCTGGTGCCCCCCATTATACAAGACGCCTCCAATGAATACGCTCACATGCCACATCACTTCTACATGGTAAGCACTTGTATAATGGGGGGCACCCGACAGGGTAGATCACACAGCACTGCGCTGGAGCGCAAAGCGTCATCAAAGAGCGCAGTTCTCTGATGACATCGCGATTTTCAGCTGTGCGCAAATGACGTGCCACCCTGTAGTGCTCTCTGTGCAGTTTTGTAACCAATCAGTGACCATCTCTCAGTAACATTCCACAACATGCTGCTGAGACGTGATCCCTGATAGGCTAGGACACTACACTGCACATTATTATTACTATTATGCTTTATTTGTAACACGCCAACATATTCTGCAGGGCTATACAGGAGTTAAATAGAAATCAAGACAGGTTTAACACCTTACAAAGAATGGAAAGCCTTGTTATTGAGCTTAAAATAAAATCTTTCTCTAAAGCACCGACACAAGGTCGAAAACTCTCAAACTTACAGTCTAAAGGGTTTGGGTGATACAGGAGGGTGATAGATACACTGTGCATATTAAGTCCGATCTGTATCTGCATACAGTGCCGTGGACAGACCCATACAGAGACTATTTGTTTAATTTTAGGCAGTAAAACAGAGCTTATAAACACTACCTAATAAAATAAAGTACATAAAAGTAAATAGATACCCAGGGATATCATATACCTAGTAACACCCAGAAACCTTCACATCCCTTAAGTTTTAATAAGTATTTTGCTGCAATCACTTGCCAATAAGTGCCAAGAGTTCAAGAATCTAAAGCACTTTTTTCTTTTTGTACAAACTCACATTTACTATTTTTCTTTTTCTGACACTGATCTACTCACCCAATAATGCCACAAACCAGCAACAACCTATAGACAATGACTGGACAATCAATATTAATAATTCACCTAACAACCATCCCCAGCTCAGAGGTAAAAAAAAACATACACAATAAAAATCAATAGTAATATTTATAGTATTTATAATACTTAAATTATTTAGAATTATTCTTATTGATTTATGATGAATTTATTATATGTTACAAATTGTTTCTATTTTATTTACATATAACTACAATAATTACCCACTTCTGGATCACTACCTTGTCGTGGTGAAGGGGTTTGTGTAGCTCAGTAAAGCTGTGAGATATACCATGTAAGGTCACCTAAAATGGGCAGGTCATAGAAAAGAGGTCAGACAAATTCAGATCCACTGGAGAAGGAACTGGCAACCACTCCAGTACCTTTGCTATGAAAACCTTATGGACAAGCACAACTAGAGACAGAACTATAGATAGATGTGCCTGTAGTGCTGCGGCCCATAGTATCATGGAGAGTCGGACACAACTGAATGACTAAACAACAATAACTACAGTATTTACAAACAAATCAAAATGTTACCAATATTTAAATAAATAAACCACTCATAATTACAAAAGTGTATTCTTTGTTTAACAGTACAGTACAAATTTCTGACATAATTTGGCATATGGAACGTAAACTAAACGTTTCATTTTTAATTTAATGAACTTGAACATGATTCAAGTCTCTCCCACATAAGAATGTGAACATGAACTTGTTCTTTTTATCTGTGATCTTGTAAATCACTGGTTGTATAATTCAAGGAAATAAACACTTTGCTAGAAAAAAAATAGACTGGTAAATATAGACATAGAATTACATACACTAGAAAAATCGATGAGAAATAGAGGTTATTAGTTAAAGGACCAATGTAAATTAGGGGGGGAAAAAAACATATGTTTGTGAAGTATGCCACAAACCAACAGCATTAGCAGCTTTGCAAGCCATGGGCATAAAACAATTTTAAAGAAAATATTTTAGCAGACTATGATATTGCCTGATGGATTAATGTTTGTGTCTTTAACAAGTCCTGCTGTCTTAGAGCATGAGTGAGGTGTGGTCTGCTAATTTGTATTATCTATTAAGGAGTGGAAGGAGGGAGGGTGATTTGTTGAGTTGCTGGGTGATTCAGATAATCGTTTAGCATGCTCAATAGAAGGCAGTAGTAAATAAAGGTACAAGTCATTGTTTCCTGTCAACCCTTGAAAAGGAAGTACTGCTGTCATGGCAGCTTCCATGCACTAGCATGATCAGCTACATGAATACTTTGTCTGAAAAACCCATAGTTTCTAATATTCTTAGTTTGCTGCATACTTCGTGAGCATGTGAACTGTTTCTTAATCTACAGTCACCCTTAAACAGTCTGTGAGGCAATGAAGAACATTGTCATCTCCCCACTCCCTCTATCTGACCACCACCTCTTCTAGACCCTGCACTCTTTCATTCCACATATACAATCAATAACAAAATCTTGTCAGTTTCACCTAAAAAAAAAAACCTCCAAAATATGTCACTATCTTACACAAGACACAACGAAACTTCTATTCCATTTTCTCATCATATCTCACCTCAACTACTGCAACTCGCTCCTTGCTGGCCTCCCCATCACCCGTCTTTTACCACTCCAGTCAATAATGAACTCCTCTCCTAGACTCATCCACCACACTCAACACTCAGTGTCTGCAGCTCCGCTCTGTCAGTCACTTCCCTGGCATCTCGTTGTCTCCAGAATAAAATGTAAAATTATGACCCTAACATATAAAGCTCTCACCAACAGTGCACCCCCTTATATCTCTGCTCTCATCTCATAATACACCCCCAACTGCTCCTCTTTGCTCTTTCCTCCTCTCTTATCACCTCCTCTCACTCTGACCTTCAGGACTTTTCTCGTGCTGCCGCTACTCTATGGAACTCCTTGCCTCACTCCACTAGACTATCCTACTGCCTCAAGAGCTTCAAAATATCAATAAAAGTTCATCTGTTTATCGAAGCTCATCACCTTCAGCCTTAATATGCCCAATTGCACATGCTACAGTATAATATCACTCACACCCACAATCTACAGTGCAACACACAGACACCTCCACTTGCTATGCCTATTGCCTTACACACCGCCATCTTGTATCCATCACCCTCCTGTATCTCACCCAAAACCTTTAGATGGTAAATTTGCAAGTTTTTAATCTTCTGTCGGTGCTTTGGTAACAAGCTCGATTGTAAGTTATTTTTTAAGCTAAAACACGCGCCCTCCATCCTTTGCCTTGAAATAACCACAAGATATATATTATATTAGTGAATCTACCCCAGAGAAATAACCAGAGCTTTGGCAGTTTGTCATTAGAACCGTTTTTTTGTTTTATAATAGACACAGCTATGAAGGAAATTATTTCCCTCGCCATTAGGTCAGAAAAAACAAAGTCACAGCGGACTTCTCATATAAGGGCTCCACATAAAGGGCATAAATAATAATGATTAAGTGAGTAATCATGGCAACCAACAAGCACCAAGTCCCTGCATAAAACATAATGAAAACTGAATTAATACGACAATCATTACAAGAAATGTTTGAAATAAATTTAAAAAAAGCAAATAATAAGGTTTTTAAAGTTATATATATCCCATCCATATAATAATAATCAAAAAGATATGTGCACACACAAAGCATGGGTGTATTTAGG